>CAIGRN010187319.1:0-16918 GCA_903798345.1 Fraxinus anomala
TCCTCAAAACTCCCTGAAAGGCACATATGCAATTGCGCAACGCAGCCCTTTTCATCCGTCTTCCCCAGAGCTTCCTTCATCGTGTTCCGCTAGCTTGCGACACGATCCGTGGCCCAAAATCTTTTCTACGCAAGAACACACGACATTGTCTCATAACAACACCTCATGCTTGAGCAGACTCGCTCTGATACCAACTTTCACGGATCGTCGATTTGACTCCCGAGGTACTACGCTTCAAGGCTGCCTTCCCCTCATTCTTACGCTGGCAAGTTCGAACAATTGGCACACATACACGCTATGAGTAGAATGTTAGGGAGAATATTTGCATATGATCATATCATTAGTGCACTCTTTAGTACAATAAGTCTCACGCCTAGTTGTTAGCATGTTTGCCGTGTCGAATTGGGGAACATTCTCACTGCGTGACACGTCGTACTTCCATTTTTAGTCACATATACTCTCATTCTCATTTTGTTAAAAGCTCGGATTTACCTTGTGCTCATTTTGGTTTTAGCATGCTTGCCGTGCCGAATTGGGGAACATTCTCACTGCGTGACACGTAGTACTTCCGTTTTTAGTCACATATACTCTCATTCTCATTTTGTTAAAAGCTCGGATTTACCTTGTGCTCATTTTGGTTGAGTGTAATTTATGAATACTTCCTCTTTTGATAAAAATAAGCTAACTTAGAAGTAAAATTATCTTACTTTTAAGCAAAAGAAAAGTGGGGGAGGGGGGAGGGGAGAATATCTAATCAAATGGCTTATATATAAACCCCATATGCCACGCTCACTTAATTATGTCCATCTTAACAAATTTTCATAAAATCACGTTTACATTTCGATGTATTATATGATGTCTAATGCATCAAATCTTGTTTTGTATTATGTGATATAATAGAATGTGAAAGAATAGTTGGATTGGGGTTATCTATTTTTTAACGAATAATTTAGAAAAATCTAAAGGAGTTCTGAAGAAAATTATTGATGAAACAAGTGGAATGATGATAAAAAGCAATTTACATAGTTGATTTCTAATTAATAATGATTTCATAATTCATGAAATTTGAAGCTAGAAGAAATTTTGTTCTTAAGGGGTCGTTACTCATTATTTCCACAAGCTACTAGGGGTGGGTAAAAATAACAGAAACCAAACCAAAATCGAACTAAATCGACTGGTTTCGTTCGATTCTGAGTATGTTTTCAATTGTTTTTAGTTTTTCGAACCTAGAACCGACCTATTTCAGTTCCGAACCTAGAACTAAAACCATTTCTATTTTTTAGCCTTTTTCATGATCTGATTAATTAACCATTTTTCATTTTTTTTTTTCACTAAACTCTTTTCTTTTTCAAAAGTTTGGTTCTGGAACTGAACCAAAACAAACTAGAACCGAATGGTTACTATTTCGACTCGGTTCCAATACTACAATTGGAACCAAATGGTTCCAATATCAATGATCTATTGATTTTAGGTTTTGTTTCTCATGGAATCGAAACCGAACTTCATATCCAGACCCACAAGCTACAGTTACTAGTTACAAAATAATGTAACTTTCTTCCTAGCCTTTTCCTTTCGAAATGGATATCGATAAATTGTTGAATTTACTAAAAATATTTCCAATCTCAAAAGCTAGTTGATGTAACGAGCACTCTCATTATCTTGATACAACATGCCCCCGCTTCATTTTCACTATATCCACTCTTGAGAGTTCTCTTAAAAAATAACATTTCTTTCTTTAGCCATATGGTTTCGAATCTAGAAGATATGCTAGGTATCGACGCCTTTAAATCATGTAGCAAGTTGATCGAGTAAAAATATATATATTTTTTTATTTATTTTTTGCAACTTGTTCCTTTGCATTTGCAATAGCATATTGTGTACTCGAATGGCACTTGCATAAGAGTTAATGTATCTTAAGTGTTGGAGAAGGTTGACACAGAGCGTTTTGAGCTGTACATCAAAAGGGAATAGGGTTTTAGTTTTCCAATTCATCAACCAGCTATTTTTAGGGTTAAAAGTCTAATTCAATCTATAGTAAAATAATGTAGATGGTGCATTTAAAGCAAAAAATTAATACCCAGTTCATTAAATAAAAACAAGTGACGCTACATAAAAATAAATTAATGATTAAGACACAACGGTTAGCCTGTTCTAACTTTCGATTTGACAAATCCAGAATAGAGACAAGAGTGATGTGAAACATTATTAATTTGTTGGAGCAAACCTGTAATAATCTATTAATGATAAATAAAGCAAAATAATGTCGCCATTGAATTTAATTTTGCTCAACAACATGATTTTATTGGACCCTAAATAGATCTTATTGCAAATTGTTGATATAAATGTTTATACATCACATTCAAAAAGGGTTGCACATTTGAGTTGCTGTTGCTACCAACCATTTTTATAAACTCGATGAATTAAGTGCATGTTTGACACCCATGAATTTATTTTATGGTTTGCTATAAGATCATTTCCAACCACATATTTATACAATAAAATATTTTACATGTATACCAAAAATTTTTTCCTAATTTTTAACCATACATTCTCCTAAAAATATTATTCAAAACTTATTTTTTCCCAACTAATGAGAATTAGACATGTCCTAAATAATGTTTTAAACATTAACCCCAGCATTCGGGGACGAACTAATGGCTATAAAATTAAATAAATGTTATAAATATAGAGAAATATAAGAATAAGAAGAGGGAAGACTAAAGAGAGAAAAGTAAAGTGACTCAAACTCGAGTGAATATATTATAACAATTATAAATATATATAGCAATTATCAATATATATAGGATTTCAACGAGAGTTATAATTTGAATAGAATACACTCTTCTAGAGTTACTAAGATCTATCTAATCTCTTGATAGTATTGAATAATAATTAGTAAGTATCTCATAATTTTACAACACTCTCCCTATGATAACTATTTGCACAATAATGATTCATTAAAAAAAATTAGTTTAGCAAAAATCTAGTGGATAAAAATATAAAACGAAGAAAAAGTAGTATAAATAATTATAACAAAATTATAGTAATAAAAGGCTATCTCGTTAAAAAATAAGAAATTTCAATGGGATGAAACTTGAGCGAAGGAAAAAGAGTATAATTACTCTCCTTATTTCAATAAATGAAAATTCTTGTATAGAGTCATTCATGTCAATATTACAATTTTGATGAAGTACGTTAATGTCGTCTTGTTATACCCTTCAAACAATATCATCTTCTACTAGATTTTTATCAATCATGACAGTAATAACATGATCGTTTAGTTAAAAATAGATTTTTTTGTTATTCTCTTCAGAGTCTCGTACACAATATATAACATATAAGATTATTAATTTGTAGGTAAATGTCATGTAGGTTATAAACATTCATTACACAAATAATACGTAAATAATATGTTTCGTTAAAAGTTTATTAAGAAAAATTCAAATAAAGAGAAAAGAGTACAATATTCTTTAAGTACGCTACAAAAGTTTATCGAACCAACTTCGCTGTTGTACTTTGCTTTGATATACTATACATTATTGATTCATTACCTGGAATGGAATATTGAATCTTGAATGGACGGTTCTGCCTCTAGCATTATTGACGCTGCTACACCTAAAGTTGTCATTTCAAAACACAGTATAAAAATGTTTTTATTGTACCCTCAGATCCACTAATAAAAATATACCTCTGTTTTCATTGTTCTTTGAATATAACATCAAAAGCATGTTGTTGATCTGAATTTTGATAAAATACTATTTGAATATCAACATTTGAAACTTCAACGGAGCGTTCATCTAAAATTTCCTTTGCATTAGATTCATTTTTACTATAGAATGTACCAATAAGTTGATGCAAGTCATATGCTAGCTATATGAATATGTACATCTTAATTTAAAAGTTTGCCAAAAATTCAAGCAAACATTTGATTCAATCTGATTAGATTAGATTTTGTATCATTGGAGATATGCACATCTCTTTTAATAATCATGTGAAAGCCAAAAGGATGTCATGATAAAAAAAAAAAAATCGATAAGAACTTAAAATCAAATGTTAGTTCCAAATTTTATTTTCTTGACAATTTAAGAAGCATAAACACACAATTCCCTTGTCAGTTACCTTTGTTTATTTTATAAAAATAAGTTTTTGGAAAAAAGAGATATTGAGAGTGAGAGAGAAGATGGTGCGGGTAGGGAAGTAAGTATAGAAAATGTAAATGGAGAGATAATATGTAATAAAAAACTAGGGGATGTCGAAGTAACCCTAGAAAGACATTCTTGAAATGGGAAAAAAATAACATTGCAGAAGATTAATAGTATCGTATATTTTATATGTTAATTATATTATTAATTGAGGGTGAATTAGGAAGTTGTTTTATGCATTAATTGATTAACGATTTTTATTTGACTTTATAATTAAAATGGATTGGAGGACGCATTAATTCTATGAGTTCATGATATATGCCATTACAGTCATGAAAACTCTTTTAACATGTACAATTTAAAAATGCTTCAACAAGAAGGATTCTTATATGCAAAGAAGTACTCTTAAAAATAATTAATATTAAATGCAACGAATCCCACAAAATTTTATATTACATATTATCTCTCCATTTTCATTTCATATACATATAATAGATTGGATTGGAAAAATAAATAAAATTTCACTGTTGAGACGTTTTGTTTCCGTGGTATATATATAATAATGAGTTTTTAATAGCATACAATAATGCTTATTACTTAATACATATAATAATTCTTATTGTTGAAATATTTTTTTAATTATTTATATTAATGATTTTTAAAAACTTCTTCATTGCATATAATAATGCTTCTTGTTGAAACTTTTTTTTTTGTAATTATTAATGAGTTTTTATGAAAGCAATAATATTAATAATTAGTAATAATTGTATTTAGTGGGGTAGAAGTTAATTTTTTGTTGCATATAAATTAAGTGTTACATTAATGATGTATATAATATTAAATGGGTATTGGGTGAGGGTATATTGGGGATATAGTTAAATATTAAGGATAAAATTGATATTAAAAATTTCTCCTCAATCCTTCTTTTTTAAATATTGTAGATATGTCCACTTTTAAAAACATAATTATATTTTTAATATTATGTAAATTTACATAAATAAACACATAAAATTAAATAAAATATATCACTCTAAATTCATCCACTAATATTTATTCTTATTAAACTCTCTTGGATCTTTTTATATTTTTTTAGAATTTGTATTTAACTAAAACTCTAATAGTTATAAAATATCCCCTTCAACTAAAATCAAAACTAAAAAAAATGTACATCTAAACACTAAAGAGCTAAAACCTCATCAATTTGGCGACTTGAACTTTGAAAACACCTGCAAATGGAGGTTTCAAGAAATTCAAATGATTACGCTTCGTATTATAAATTCTAATATGTCACGCCCTCTGAACAAACTCGCGAATCCACAAGACCAGCAAAAATTACACGTAAGTTAGAACTGAAGCTTGAAATGTTTACTGCTACATTTCAATCATGCAAGCTGAAGTTCTCGTCTGCTTCTTTATCTCAAGTTATCAACTTAATTTTATGAACTAATCAAAAGTTTTTATCTAGATGGTACTAGTGCCATAAAGTCCTCACGTGAAACTGGGATAATTCGACCTGGTCTCAACCATAATTTCCTAGAGCTTGTTGATACCACCTTAAGGTCTTGTCTGCATCTATATTTGTCAAAGTGATATTTGCTAATAGCCATGGAATAGGTTCAATACTGGATGACCATGGAGCTTTATCTCCTGCTAGTTCACAGTCAAACAGTGATACTATGTTATGGAAAAACTATTCTTTTTAAGGAATAATAAGGAAAGTAAAAATAGGGATGGATTTAGAGCGGGATGAATATATAAAATTTGTATGGATCTATAGTGTTTAAATGAATATATTTAATAAGGACAATATTGAAATATAACGTGGATGAAAATATTAATTTTTTTAAAATTTTAAAATTTTAATAGGGATGTCTATAGAGTGGGATACATATATGACAATCGTGAATATAAATAGCGGTTCCTGTTGTTATTGATATCATGAAAAGTGAATTTCTTGGGAATCTTTTTTTGCCATTTCTTTCAATTTGAACAACCAATTTTGAAATTTCCAATTTTATGTTAGGACATATCCAACCGCCTTCAAGTCCTTGATGCTTTTCCTGTCCTTGAACATGGTTTCCCTGTCTATAAATTATGTTGACAGTGGTATTCACAAACACATTGGTGCTCTTATGATTGTGATCCGAAACTAATGTTGTCGGGATAAATAAAAATGTGAAAATTACTTTTAAATAACTTTCTATTTTTATAAATTAACATGTTTAGCTAAGGTTTATAAGTGTTTAAAAGTCGAATATGTTACAAGTGTATGTGTAGGTAAAACTTTACATCATTTGAGTAAAAAAATATCAACAAAATATATAAGGGCCCCTGTTTGAATCCCATTTTTGTAAGAGAATATATTTTGGAATATTGATTTTTTTGGAGAATGTATGGTACAAAAAGAAGGAAAAATTTTCGGTTTGTGTAAAATTATTTTATAAGGAGAATAAGTTGTTGAAAATGAATTTTGAAAAAAATAGGAGCCAAACATAAGCTTGTTTACTCCTAATAAGGTTGAAAGTCGAACATGCTCTAAGCGTATTCGTTAAAGGTAAACTCTTATATAGGTTAAATATATAAATATATCCCATGTATGAGGGTTTTATTTATTTATCTTATAGATAAGATTGACTTCATAAGATTAAATTCGAGTAATTTGGTATCAGAGCTAATTGTATGTATGATTACTCCCCTTAACAAGATCGATTTTTTAAAATATAACAACTAGTCTTAATACTATACTTTGATGGCTAGAACAAAACTCATTCAAACTCTTTCACCGACGTGAAACTTCGAGGAATCTTGCTACGTGAATATTAAATTGATTTATGAAAAATTAAACACAAAAACAAAAGAAATTCACACTTTCAAGTTATTCATAAGATTTTGACAATATAATGCACATGAGAAAAGAAGGATTCTACATACACAATTGAAGTGCTTGACGGACATGGAAATGACTAACTTCTGCAGATAATTTGTTAACACACTCAAAACAATGGTGAATCAGAATTTGAAGAATTCACCAAATTGAGAATACTATTCCAATAATTCTTGTCATTACCACCACCACTACCACTAGGGCCGCAAGCGTTATCCCACTCTCCGCCACCATCGCCGGATAAACTGCCGCCATCTCCGGAGAAACTGCGGTCTGCACCTGCAGTACTTAAGAGAAGGTCTGTGAATCTCTGCACAAAATTTCCACTTGGAACATGCTCAGAATTTACCCTAAGAGATTCTGATTCCCATGCATTTTCGACTGGCAATGAAATATCATGGATTCCTGAGGTAAATGACACTGAATTCGCAATCCCATCTCTGTATTCGGGCAAATTGGATGAGTTCTCGAAACCCTTCCATTCTTCTTTGCCCTCTTCTTTCATGATTCCAGCCTCAGAGGACCCGGAGGTGTTGCCCACAAAGTCGACGAATGCAGTGGAGTTCTCTCCAATTCCGGTGGTGGATATAGGCGGTGCATTCTCCGAATAGCTAAGTGTAGAGGTGGGGGATTCAAGTTCACAACCAAGTGCCACCATAGCACCGCCACCATTCCATGCCTTAAGTATGTCGAGACACCGAGCCGGGCCGGGGAGACCGACGGGCTTGTTCATCGGGCTGGAAGTACTCGAGCTAAATTCAGATGAATTGAGAGGATTCGTGAAAGAATTTGAACGTAACTTGGATTGTCTAACAAGTCGTGCCTCGGCCTCTAGACGGGCACTCTCCCATTGAGCCATATGGCTAAGATTTGCTGCATTTTTTGACTGACCATCGCTCAACTTGAGAGCATCATTTTTTGGCTTGTGGGTCACCGGGTCAATCCCCATTTTGTCCAATCTTTTCTTCAGATGTGTATTCCAGTAATTCTTGATTTCATTATCTGTTCTTTTGGGCAAATGCGTGGCTATAGCCGACCATCTGAGGAAAGACAATCTTAAAATTAACAAAAAGTGCCAAAAACACAAGACAACAAGAAAACAAAAATCCAATAAAACAACTTTCTACCATTGGTTCTCAAGTTAAAACAAGAAAAAACCCTCTTTTTCTATGTTAATGGGAAGTAAATACAAAAACAGACGTATTAAATGATACCATATGAAATACGTCGTGCGAATCTGAAATAATATATTCTAAATTAGACATTTGAATGACATAAGTTCAAATTTCAGCAATTTGTATGGACATCAGCTAAAAATGCGACATTGCAGAGGAGGCAGTAAATGATGCCACTCATCGAAACTCTTAAACCGGCACGGAAGTATTAGATTGGACTCGACACCTAAATAAGTGAGATTTAATCTTTTTTTTTTTAACTTCTCTAATACAAACTAATCTGTACTATTAGTTCAGATGAACACGATATACTAGTCTTTACTGATGTCAAGATTCAAGATTATTGGCTTTTCTCATTAAATTTTGTTAAATAAATTAGAATGATTAAAAGCAAAAACCTGTTTCCTAGAAGGGCATGGAGTTGAATGATGGTCTGTTCTTCTTGTAAACTGAACTTCCCTCTTTTAATATCAGGTCTCAAATAATTAGTCCACCTCAATCTGCAACTCTTCCCGCATCTCTGAAGCCCTAAAAACAAAAACCCATAAAGATTCAGTAAAGAAACAGTAAATTTGTGTTATTCTGAACGGAACTGACCAGTGTTATAAACAAGATTTCAGTTTCTTTTTTATCCTTTATTCACTCAACTAAAGCCCTCCTCACTGAACAAACCATAACATAAGTACAACTTTGTTTGATACAGTTGAGTCGAGTACTATACGGTCCACCTTACAAAATAAAAGAATCCGAGAAATGAAAAGATAATTACCAGCTTTTGCAGGCAAAGCTCGCCAGCTTCCATGGCCATGTTCTTCAATATAAGCAAGAAGTTTCTGATCTTCTTCAGGTGTCCATGGCCCTTTCTTCAAACCAACTTTATCACAGCATGGAGATCGACCCATTGGCAGTTCAAATTTTATCAGCAAAAAATATGTTTTCTTGCTTCTGCTCCTTTTTAAAGTTGTAATTAGAGTGAGAAAGGAGATAGTAATAAATGAGGAGAGGGAGGGATAGGGCAAAGAAAGGTCAGCGACAAAGATGGGATAAAGATAATAAATATGATGGGAGCAAGAAATTTATTGCAGAATTTACTGACTTTTATTATTGGGTCCTAAAATTTAAATGACCTCATTAAAATTTAAATGACCTCATTGCAATTATCTTTCATGGCTATAATTTATCAATAAAATATATCAATCATCATAAAGTTGTATTAGTTTGGTTTTATGTGAATTTATCCACGTTTATTAAACTTGTTGGAAGAGAATTAATTGTTTATTTGTAGTGTTGGAAGATTCACAATAAATAGAACAGTGCATATTTGACATGCAGATAATAAATATTTATGGAGTGTGCAATCATGTATAATAATCGTGTGATTGAATGCTTACTTGCATATGAATTCGGATTAGGAATATGATCAGCTCGCAATAAAGATATACTTAATATATCTTAAAAAGAATATTGAATATTAATAGATTATCGATTGATACTAACTTACATAATTCGAGGATTGGGAATAAAGATCAATAGGTGGAGTCCAAAAATCCAATATATTGGTCTCATTATTTGATTAAAACCAATCTTTTACATTATTTTTTGCGTAATTTAGGATAATCACAAAACAAACAAACCTTTTGTTTTACGATTGATCGAGTTTGATTAGAACCAGCACACTATAGTTTAACGTTATTTCTTGTCGGACGATACACGTACTCACTATGTATTATTTGTCAACGATCCCATACATTTGCGAGATATTCTCTAACATGACTAGAACAAGCCAATCAAATAAGTTTTGTTTGATGTAGGTAAGCTTGGTCATGTAAAATTTTAAAATTTGTAATATGTTATGAAAAGAGAGAGAAAGAGAGGAGAGAATAAAAATCAATAGATATTATAATGAGAATCAAAGTCTTATATCTGTATTGAAGGATTATGGATACATATAGTAATAGTTTTTAGGATTGCAGGGGTACAATTGTCATTCATCAATAACTTACCATTTACAATATAATGGAATTTATTTGACCTTGTAAAGTTATAATCTTGCTTTAGATACATGAAATCGTTTTTTGCGATCTTATAACTGAATTATACAATTTTCTTTGGATTATACGGTGCTTATATAGAAAAATCTTGACTGGGATGAAAACCTCTTTCCGTTATCATTCTACCAAAAAAAATATAATTTTGGTTTGTAAATAAGCAATTTCTTAAATCATGTACATAAGCACAAATTCTTGAATAATTCTTGATAATTTGCTGGTGAATACGAGAAAATAGAGAACAAAATTTAATTGGTTGTGCTTAATATTGAGATTTTCGGAATTGTATATTCAAGTTATATTCCATATTCCATTATTCCGCCCCACCTCTCAATCTTATTCATGTAACCCTAAGAAACTAATTTTTGAATTAGAATTTTAAAATTAGAAAAAAAAAACTTTTAGTAAATTTGAATAATAAAATATATAATTGAAAAGTTATTCATCCATGAAATAATTTCATGCAATTAAAATTAATTATTGACTTTAACTCAAATAAAACAGGAGCTTGGCTAAAAAAGTTGATTAAAATTTAAAATTAAAGTTACTAATTAATTTTAACTACAAATTTTGTGAATCATTCCTTAATTTTTATCAAAATTTAGTAAATATATAATTTTTATCTAAATCAAACAGAGACTTAATATTAGTCAGAGAAAAAAAAATTTATTTTCTAAGGTGATTATATTCACACCACATTTTTTATTAGTTGACCGTACTCAAAGTTGTCAATTTTTGTTTATTGTAGCACTTATATCACCAACCTTTTTTCGAAGCATTATTATCTTCAACCTTTTATTAATAAGCATATCTTGTCTTTTGATAATGATTTCTGTACAAAAGATTTGTTGGAAGAACTTAAAAAGTTTTATTTGCATATCATATTATTAAGAACAATGAACGCAAAAATGCCATAAAAATATTCGTCTCTCATTTAAAAGAAAAAAAACAGTATATTTTGATTAAAAAAAAAAAAACAATCACTAAGAATGAGATGTGCTAATTAATTGATTGTTGAAAATAAGAATTCGACAAAAAAAAGTTAGGAACGAACATAATTATTACAACGAGTAAAGATTGTGAATAATAAAAATATGGTGCAAATTGATGTTAATGTAATTGCCCAACACAAATATTATAGGACCTTATTTTGTTTCCCTCGTGTTTGAAATGACAATTTACCCTTGCTTGGTCAAAATCCTGTACTCCAAGGCTTTGCATTTAAGCATGAAATTTGAAAATTGTCGGCCAGTCAAAGCACAATAACCATTGATGACTACTAGAGTTTGAATATGAGTACTAGAGTTTGAATAATCTACCACTACTAATGTTTAATATCGATTAGGTAACATTAAATTAGGTGTTCAATTAAATTACAGTACTATAACAAATAATATATTGACACCTAAATTGATGTTATTAGATACCCATTCGAATACGCTCCTAAATTTCTTCGAGAGTGATTATGATAGTGAAAAATAATATGGCTTATAAGTTCATGAATAAGATCTCAAATGTTATTGACGAAGTGCCATAAAAATTGAAGTGCCCCTCACCGATTTTCCATGACTACATTGTAATTAGAAAATAAATTTCACGACGTTATCATTTATTATAGAAAATTCATAACTTTGACATCTAGAAGAATTAATTTCATCAGTAACAAAATCAAGCAAATAAATATCAATAAATTAAGAAATCAGTTTCCGTATGAGAAAATGAACAAAATCACCATATACAAGATCAATCAAGTAAATATCAACAATTTAAAATTAGTTCAATACGAAAACTAAAATCATTTTGGTTATAGTTTCAAGAATTACATCAAAATATTTTATGATTAAAGACGTTTAGTTTTGTTAATAAAGTTTCAAGACAGAATATTCTAACACAATTTTCGTTCTTAGTTTCCTAGAATATTTGATTCCAAATTTCAACAGAAACGATAACCTACATTTTAATAGAATATGTTAGAATTTGAGTTGGAATTTTTTATGGAATTTTTAAAATCCTTTTAACAATAACGCTATATTTAGTATGTTTGACTCTATAACTAAACAAAATTACATAGGTGTCATCAACTTGAATTTTAAAATATAATGTTTTTTTTTTTAAATTTCAAATAGAGAGTTCAATATTTGGATTGCATTCTTGATACTATACAGTTATTTATCTGATTAGTGTTTTTTTAATTCATTTTATGTGCAAAAGAATTTAAGTATTGTCCATAATTAAATTATAGAGTCTAACATGTCTCACTTATAGATCGAATAAGATTTATTATTATAAATTCCTTCTCAAACTGTAATTTAATTTTAATGTTTTAAAGTTCTCTTATTTTCGTGATTTTTAGTCTCCACTATTTTATTTAATGAAGATTTCTTAGCTGAATCTTGTCACTTACACAAATATTATTTAGTAACATATTAGGTATATATATTGAAATGATCTATATGAAAATATTTATTAAATATATATAAAATATAGTTTCGGTACAACCGAACCCAAATCGGAATCGACAGTTTGGATCTGATTTGATTACGGTAATTGACCCAAATGGTTCATTTTCGAAATACCCAAAGCATAAATGATGGTTTTGGATATTGAAATATCCAAACTGACCCACCCGATGTTCAAGCCTAGTTCCTAATAACTTGTGAATTTCTAAGCATTTTATTAATTTGAAGATTTTAAAAGATTTAATAGATTTCGATCAATAAGCACTCTGGGAATTCCTAACCCTTGAGATTTCAATGGATTTCAAGCTAACAAATATAAAGTCAAATTATTTAACATTTTGACAAAAATAAAAGAAAGTAAATTAAGGAAGAAATAAAAATTAAAATAAATAGTAATAAATGTCTCGTTTTTTAACTGTCGTCCTGAAATTCAAAGCGGGAGATAAAAGAAAATGAGAAATATTATTCTCGTTCATATTGAAATTTGGAATTGAATTTTTATTTTATGCAACTAAGAAGGAAAATTGAATTAGACCACTTTGTTTTTGAAACTTTTTTAACCAACTAAATGTTAGACAAAAATTATAACAGAATAATATATTTTTATTATTTACAAAATGAATATAACAAGTAGCATAAAATTGCAGGAAATAACATATACTAAAAGAGTGAATGATTTTCCAAATCAAGACCTATATAGTTTCCTTAAAATAGATTCGTCTCATCACCATCGGTGCTTGAGGTCTCGTTGATCATCTATCCCCACGATACAATGGAAGAACCAGTAGAAGCTGAGCACTATGTTTCCACTTCAACGAACTAAATTTATATTTGAACCGACCATCAAGACTTTGGACAAAAAAGAAAAAATGTCGATATATAAAATACTCGAAGGTATTTTTCAGGAAGATCAAAAATTCATGTGTGGAACAAAGGAAAGATTGGACTATGTAAAAGGCTTTAATGGCTACTTAACAAATCGAGAGTTACAAGTGTTATAGCCTTTAACATCATTATAAACCCAACTGTTTATTATTTCCATTAACAAACAATAACCACAAGAGTTTTAGGAGTTGAAGAATCAATTAAAAAAAAATTAAAATCTATAGGAATTAAAGGCAAAATGTGGACTCTCCTAAGAGACCAATTTTTGGTTTGTTCGGTCTGACATCCGTGTGCAGGTCGTATACTCACACAAGTTCAAAGTCAGAAGTACTAATTCGGTTTGTGATTTACACTCCCTTGTGCGCACACGTGGAAAAAGCTTCTATTCCTTCCAAAGTGTAACAAAATATAAAGTAGTCTTTGCCTTCATAAATTTTATTTGTGGGACAAACTTAATTAGTTTCCCCCCAACACAAACCTTTTCCAATTTATCAATTTTAAGCTTCAATTTCTTATTTACACTATGATCAATTTTTGGCAAGTAAATATATGATTTCGATGTTTTCATGAAGAACACGAATCAACTTTGATCTTCCAAAACGAAATGATGGATCTTGCATGAATGGAAATTGAGAGCAATACAAAAATAGAAGACATAAAGACTTGATGACAGAGTTCAATAATTGAAACCTGCATATGATAGGTATGTATTACCATTTGAACATTCTCTTATAAAAGTACATTTACTTTACTAGCTGACTAGTAGACACAGTGTCTTTGAACTATTATGTCTTTTATGTAAATGATATACTTCACACAGGATTCTTCCTAACACAATTCATTTCTCATTGTTATGTTCGTTTATGGCCATGAACATGCGTATGATTTTTTATTATAAGTAACTTGCATTACTTCACTCAATTTCTAACGCATAAGAATAATTAAAAGTCTATTACTTATCATTCATTCTTATGGGTATTATTGTTACATCATAGGGGTGGATAGGGGATGTTATTTCCTACAGTGATTCGATTACATCTTTATAATTAGGTTGTTCCTTTGAATCTAGGTCTTGGGATTTTTAATCAACTAGGTTGAATTTTCTTTGTATTAATCATTCGTTCAAGGACCTAAGTCCTATTTTTTTCGATGATTTTTCAACTAACTCTCTATTTAATCATTTGGTTAGCAGATCTGCAATATTATTCTTTGACCTTACATATTCAACAGAGATAAGTCCAATTGAAAGTAGTTTCCTTATGATATTATGTCTACGACATATATGTCTAGACTTACGATTATATATGTTACTCTATGCCCTTCCAGCAACAGATTGACCATCACAATGTATGCAAAATTGCTTGCACAGGCTTTGACCATTTCGAAATATCTTTTAAGAAGTTGGCAGCCACTAAGCATATTCACTACATTTGTCCAGAGCTATAAATTTAGATTTCATAGTAGATTTGGCTATAAATATCTGTCTAGAGGATTTTCATAATATAACTGCACATCCCAATGTGAATACAAAGCCGCGAAAACTTTAAGTCCTTTACATCAAATGTCCAATAAATATTACTATATCCTTCAATGACTATTAGATATCTAGTACAATGTAGCCCATAGCTACGAGTATATCTTAAATATCTCTGTACTTTTATTATTCATTTCCAGTAGTCAACTCTTGAATTGATCGTATGTCTGCTCTTATACAACTCATCAAGTACACGAGACTTCCGATAATTCTAGAATACTCTACTTGAGAGACACTCTCACCTTGTTTTCTACATAATGTGACGGCTTAGAACGATCCTTCCAATGTTCTTGAAATTTTAACTCCAAGTATTATATAAGCAAAACTCATATCTTTCATGTCAAATTTTGAATTCAACATATTCTTAGTAGATTTTAATCATCTTATTGTTGCTACCAATATCAAGCACGTCGTCAACGTAAAAACATAAAATGACATAACCATTTTCGGTATCTTTGATATAAACACATTTGTCCACCCGTTGATCTTAAATCCACATTCCATCACGATATTATCAAACTTTTCATGCCATTATTTGAGTGCTTGTTTCAAACCATTCAATAACTTCACCAATTTACGAACTTTTTTTCCTGTTCTGGTGATAAAACTCCCAAATTGTTCCATATAGGTTTCTTCATCTAAATCTCCATTCAAAAAGATAGTTTTGACATCAATTTGATGTAATTCAAGATTTTACAGAGCTGCAATCGCAAGTATCATCCTAATAGATGTTATTCTCATTACCAGAGAATATGTATCAAAGTAATAAATGCCTTCTCATTGTCAACCTTTTATTACTAGTCTAATCTTATGATTTTCGATAGTTCTATTGCTTTCGTTGTCCTTTTGAAAATTCATTTGTAATCAAGTGGTTTGCTTCCCCGAGGAAGATCTACCAATTCTCTTATATGATTTTGTAAAAATGGAATTCATTTCACTTTTAATGGCATCTTTCTATTGAGGTCCTTCTGAAGAGTTCACGACTTCTTGAATGCTTTGAGATTCACTTTCCAGCATATAGGTCAAAAAATTAGGTACCATGGATTTTTTTGTTATTTCTCTTTTGCTAAGTCTTAGTTTAACATCTACTTTCTCTTCTAGCATTTGGTTCTGATTATATAGTCTCATGTATCCGTTTAGAAAAATTAGATTCTGCTTTAGATCAGTACGAAAATACATATTCAAACAGTGAAGCGTTTCTCAATTCTATTATAGATCAGTACGAAAATACATATTCAAACAATGAAGCGTTTCTCAATTCTATTATCGTATTTTTATGTATGTTTAGAATTTTAGACTCATACACAAAAAAAATCGATAAGCACTACTATTATGTACTAATGAAGATACAATCTACAATTTTTGAACTTATTTTAACCTTTTTTGGTGTAGGTACAACCACTTTAGTGAGACATTCCCACATTCATAAGTATTTATAAAAAAGAAAATTCTTCATTTTCATAACTCATAGGGCTTTTCTCTTTTTCCTTTCAGGGTACCTTATTTAAAAAATAATTAGTAGTCAACATAGCTTCCCCTTACATGTTTTAAGGTAACTCAGAACTTACTAACATTAATTCATCATTTCTTATAAGGTATGATTTTTTCGTTCAACAACACTATTTTGCTAGGGTGAATAACGTGTCACAGTTTCATATATGATTCCATGTTGTGCACTGAATTCTACAAATGGTAATTCATACTTACCACCTTGATGAGTTCTCATCACTTTAATTTTCTTATTTAGTTGATTTTCAATTTCATTCTTATAGATGACAAATTTTTTCTATA
>CAIGRN010187326.1:0-16731 GCA_903798345.1 Fraxinus anomala
ACCAATGTATAGGTCGAAACAACCAACCTGTATGTAGAAATGAAATCATGTGATAATCCATCTAGTAATCATGTGAATATACTTATACTTCACGTCATTCCTTTGGTCCATAGTAACTAGAAAATCAATAGAAAGATTATAGTGTGAATGTAACCATAACGAACATGCTAACTAGAATATCACCATCTATAAAATTGATGTTTGACTCCCTCACTTGACTACATAGATAATTGAAAAATATCATCAAAGTACTGCTATACCTGGTTAGCGATAGCACTGCCTATGAAGGTGTGTATGATAGTCTCAATCTCCGAACAATACTGGCATCGGGAAGCTATGTGGTAGCCAATCATCCTTTGGACAACCATATCAATTAGAATCAAATTATAGCACAATCTGAAATGAAATAAGGACACCTTAGTAGGTATAATAGTGCTCCACATCAGTCATTATGAATTCTGAATTAGTAGTCTTGATCAAATTAACTACCAAGCAGATTTGGTAGCAAAGCTACCATCATTTTTGTCTCTAAACTATTTGATCTAGGGCATCAATGCATAAAGGCATAGCCTCAATATGTTACACTATTTAGTAGTCGTCTAATATTACAACCAATATAATCATAAAAGTCATACATTGTCACAGATGTGTGCTGCCTTGTGAGAATAAGGACGCTGGAATAGTATCACCCAACGAACAATCATGCCATAAGATATCTGACCAGCTCTAAGATGCCCACAATGTGTGGCTCGATCACCTACTTTAGCCTCTTCCAAACATGAGAGGCTGAACGGGGAGTTGTTGCAAATGAAGGACGTGTCCCTATAGAATATTTGCCCAGTAAAAAAATTATCCTATAATGATCTCTAAGAACGAAATAACCTCCAATGCTTAATGGAAAAAATGTCAACCACATCCCATAGTCTCCTGAAACCTAATCTCTCTCATTAGTAGGAACGAAAACATCATTCCATCTCCTCCAGTGTAGACACTGCTCCTGATCCTTGAAATCCCAAATGAATCATACTAAATGCTCTCCAACTTCTTTAGTATAGCCTTGAAAGGATGGATAATCTGAAAAAGATACAAGGGTATAGAGAAAAATACGGACCTCGAAAAAGTATTAATAATCATGAAGCCCAACATGAAATCTTGCTCCAGACCTTCTGGATAAGGTCATCGAATAAGAAGGACCTTTCGGCGCCTTTATATAAGAGGACCACTAGGTAGGTGAAAGACTGTTGCTGATGTCTGAATCCAATCAATTTTTCCAATCTCCTAAACTGACTGGTGGATGCCTATCTAGGTAGTTATAGACCACTGTTGTTCCTACTCACCAACCGACCAGAAACACCTTCATAATGCTCCAAACAGTTTAAGAATTTCTTGATAGACTATTTCTGGATGTTGGTGAATAAAATAATATCATCAGTAAGTAAAAGGTCAGAGATAAGAGTGGCACCTCTATGTCGATAACCCATACCAAGGTATGTCTGAAAATGCTCAGTGAGTAGGAGAGAAAAGTATTCTGCAACAATGATGAAAGAGGATGGAAATGTGGGATCACCCTATTAAAGTCCCGGTGAGGATGGAAAGAAGCCAAATGGATGGTCATTCAGGAGCATTGAGAAATGACACTTTGAAATGTACTGTCTGATCCTGTCAACCCAAATCTGATCAAATTTGAATGTCTCCAAGATAAAATAGATGAAATCCCAATCCATACGATCATATACTTTAGCCATGTCAAGCTTCAACAAAATATTCCGCCTGTTTGCTCTATCATCCAATGTGTGGAGAAGCTTCTGAATCAATAGAAAGTTATCCAATTAGTCGACCATGGATGAAACCACTATGTTGTGGAGATATAATGCGAGGCAGAATTGAACTCAAACAAGTGTTCAACAGCTTAGTGATAAGCTTGTTGGACATCGTGCATAAGTTGATCAGTCTAAAATTTGTCCATACGTAAGCACCCTCTCTTCGAAAGCAAGACAATAAAAGTAGTCGCAAACGCTCGGGATAGATGACCACCATCAAAGAAATTCAAGATAGCCATATACACATATTCCTGAATAATATCCCAACAATGTTGGAAGAACAAAGATGATAATCTTTCTGGGTTTGTAACACTGCTAGCTTCAATATTGAAAACCGCCTTCCATACCTCATGAATAAAAGGTGGTGGTTGAGTGTCGTGTTATTTGCTTCTATCACTAGTCTGGGAATAATATCTAGACGGATGGGGTCGATATGCAGTGAAGGAGCAGATAAGAGATCCTCGTAGAAGGAGACAATCGAGCTCTGAATATCGTCAAGAGTATATACAACTTCTCTTGACTAAGACTTGATGCATGATCGTATACGACATCCCTGAGCCATCATATGAAGTGATCGAGTGTTGTGATCCTCCTCACGCACCCAACATGAAGTCAATTTTTGCTTCCAAAAGGCCTCCTCAATAGATAAGGCCTGGTTCAGAACTGCCTTGCATGATGAAGAAAATCATGATGCTCTGGTGTAGGGTCCCTATCATACTCTATCTCTACCTCATCAACCCTAACCTTAGCCTCGCTCACCCGCTAAAATACATCACCGAATACACGATAATCTACCAATGTAGACCTTATTTCTGCTTGAAGAACTTCTTCCAGAGAGCAACCATTCTCGTGAGATGAGTAGGGAATGGCCACTTATGATAGACGAGTGCTGAAAAATCATGTTGCTTGGTCTATACGTTGAGAAATCGAAAAGATCAAGTCATCATCAGCAGACCAATGTAGAAGTAAAGACAAATGATCAAAGAAAGTCCAATTCAGATTCCTTACTGTAAGCTATCAATAGAAAGATACAACTATCGAATTAATTAGTACTTTGTCCAATCTCTTCCTAACTTAACCATTTGACCATGTGAACCGATTTCCTAGAAATTCGATATCTTCCAACCTACAATCCAATATCGTATTAAAGGAGACAATAGTAACTCGATCATGAGTGTTGTGGTTAGGGCGCTCACCATCATGTGTAATCACATTAAAGTCTCCACTAAGTAGCCATGGGCCGTCTATAGTAAGCGAAATGTGGTAAAGACCGTCCCACATAATGTGAAAGAACTGGGATGATCAACAAGTGAAGTAATAATAGTCCCTACATTCTAGAAACACCAAATCTTATTTTACTCATTCTAAATCCCGTGTCAAAGTGTAGAAACGTCGAGTAGATTAAATCTCTTCTGATAAATAAAAGGCTACAAGATAACCAAGAGAAACCCGATGAAGTTGAATGAGTCTCTTCAGGTGCTTGCAAGTAACTACACTTGCTATACCTATCGAATTTCATATAATGACACTCATAAGGACCCCACTAAGTCAAATGGTATCTGTGGCCTCTGAAGCATATTATCCGACAATAGATCAAAATATGAAGTGGAAATTGGTATGACAGCCTGCGGAGAAACAAATGGAGAAGCAACTGTATAAGGTATCGAAGGCTGTATAGTCTTGATCTGAGGAAAAGATGAGATAATAACTAGAGGAGATGTAGTAACTGAAGGATCCACCGGAGGAACCTGAGTATGTGTGCTAATAGCCACCGGGGGAGCTACAATAGCTTATAGAGATGTAGGTGAAGAGAAAAACTGAATTTGTATCCCAGGTGTACTAGTTGCATGCTATCTCTTTGGACTTCTACGAACTGGTACCCACTGCTTAGGAAGCTTGACCAGCTTCCTCATTCCCCTTACCCTTGTCATTAGCCAGATCAATAGTGGGCCTAGGAGTAAGGTACAACGGGGTAGCAGGGGGTGGAGCTGGATGTGTCCCAACCAAACATTGCTCATCAACATGCCCTAAATGTCTGTATCTGAAACAATACTCTGGCTTCATGTCATATAAGACAGTTTGCTAGTACCCACCGAGCTTCTCTCTGACAATTCAAATACGATTAGGGAGCACATACTCGAGATTAATCGCGTAAGTCTTCGGTAGCCTCATCAATACGTAATGGTACACCAATAGCCTTAGCTAAGGCAAATAGACTGCTCTTAGCTCGAAAATGTATAGGAAGCAATGGAAAAGAAGCCCAAGCAGGAACAATGGGATCCCATGCTATAGGGTAAAAGCTAGGTGTCCACTTAATCACACATATGGGACACCCATCAATATACCAAGAGAGCTTTAGAAAAAGTCGTGAATAATCATCCTCATGTGATAAGTGTATAAGTATGTGAATAGCATCAATCAAACCAATCATAAAATCATCGCAGAAACCAAACTACTTTCACGTACCTTAATCATCGAGAGCTTACGGCAGGAGAATTTGCCAACAAGTGTATATTGTATGGCTTAGAAAGAAGTACCTCCTCTTTTTCAGTAAACACGACAGCCGGCTCTTCCTAATGCATAGAAGGTTCCTTAGCAACAAACCTATTACAATGGAGTCCTATGGTGCCAAAAGAATGGATGCAAATGACTTCCTCTGGCTACGCTCTATTTGAGAAATAATAGTTCTATCAAAAAAATGTCGCGGCATGACTTCCGAGCTTGATTGGGCAATGAAGGGACCTCGTGTGGCAAATTCAATGATAGAACTGGACTCGAAATAACATTTGGAAGATTATGCTTTTTTGGAGGAGACGCTTGGGCCCCACTAGCCAGCAACCCACGCACCAGCGGCCGCCATTGTCCAGTACCAAATAATTCTGATTTTTGGTGGTTTGAAGTGGAATTCCACCTTTACCATGGCGGTATGGCGTGTGTGCTGGTCAGAGGTCTGCGTCGATTGAAATTTTGCAGTTTTTCGACAAATTATCCATTTACGATTTTAGCTTTCCTGGGCGCGTCCGACGTCGGAATTGGGTAATTTTTTGAGCATAGATCCGGAATTTGATGGATAATATGCTGGTGTGGCGTGTATTCCAAATCCGATATAGTTTCTTCCAAATCTACTGCTGGTCGTTGGAGTGGTGTATTGGATGTTGGTGTGATGAAACCGATTGTGGTGGTGTTTTTCGATGGTTTTGGTGGTGGATCAAGAGTGTTGGTATTTTTTTTTCTCTATTTCTCATTCTATAAAGAAGGGAGAGAGTTTTTTTTTTCCCCCCATAAATTCATAATTTTCTCCACATATTTTCCAGAATTACAATTTTACATGTCCCAATAGGTCATAACTACCACTATGACCGTCATAGTTGGAAGGCATTTGGAAATCATAAATGTATTCTTACATCTTTTAATAATTTTTACTGTTGTTCTATGGATGTATATATATGTTGTTCGAACAATATAAAATTCATATTAAAAGTATTCTTACAATTAAATGATTGTAACCATCAATGTTTAGCATATATGATTAGTGATTTTATACAATTAAATGATTGTACCATTTATATTGTTCCCAAAATTGTCAAATGTGACGTACGTGACATGCGAAATTGTGATATTTGTAATAATTAGATTGTATTCATGGGATATATGAAATTGTGGCTTTATTATGTGTGACATAAAAAAGAAACAATTGTGACCATCTGTATTTTATGCATGTAGATATGGCCTCTCACAATGACTGAAGAATGAAAGAAACAAGTATTTCCCTAAATAAATATTGAAGCCGTAAGAATTCCATTTTATATAATTTGAATTTCAAAATGCAAAAACCGAACATACATGGCACAACTAACAAAATTGGGGACAAAATAAAAACCAACAAAATACCCCTTTTTTTTTTTAAATGAAAACCTAAAAGAATAATTTCCCCTAATTTCTCTCTTTAAATGTGTGTGTGAGAGAATTTGAGCTGATGCTTACATTCTTTTACTGAAAAGTCTCCAAAAATATTTTGAACTATTTAATATTCTCACACGTCCAGCGAGACTGAAGCATCAGGCAATACAATAGTATTCACAACATAGATTTAGAACGTTTTAGCGGACTGAAAAAACACAAAAATATTTCATAGACAGCTCGAGAGAGGGCCGGAGGAGGGGTGCTTCTGTAGTTATGAATCACTAAAGTCTTGATCATATCGCAAATAATAACAAGTCTAACATTAATAATTTCATCACTTGAGAACGATATAATTCCAAACAAATTAAACCACAGAATTTGCAACAAAGGCTCCACCGGTCCATATCATTTTGTGCTTCGGCTTCCCATGTTTTCCTCGCATTTTTCACCGCACATCTCCATTCCCACATATTTGTCTTTCATTGGTTCGCCAACTGGGCAGTTATTTCACGTCTTAAGATTCAATTTTTTTTCTTTTCTTGTGGTCCAGTTTATAGAGGATGGTAAGGCACATAGCCGAGTGTTTCCCTCAAGCTGGTAACCACATCATTGCACTTGATTAGAAGATTAAGCATCTGTTGTGCAATATCATTGTTTGTTGTTGGGATAATGGATATGTGTGGAGCGGGTGGGACATTAAACGACGCAGATACTTGCTCAGAAAATGGCATATTACTCCGCAAATTTTGCAACTGATTAGAAGTCAAAGGAATGGCATTGGCAGAATGAGAAATAACCTTAGCAAAATTCTTACTACTAAGATCGATTGAATGTGTAGAAGCAGCAACCTCGGGAAAAGTAGGAATGATATTTGTGTTCTCATTCCCGCTCAACAATCGAGTCTCGTCCCCACCTAATACGAACTTGACGCGTGTGCTTCTACCGCTGCCGCCTTCATCGCCAGAGGACTTCTTCAGACAAGACTTGAGCTGGGCAGGCGGTTGCTGATTCAGTGGCAAAGAAAGTTTAGCGGCCACCCTTTGCTTAGCTACATTATCTTTAGTTTGTTGGGAGGCCCCAATTGATGAGTCATCCTTCTGAACCTTGGCCTGTTCTGAATCTTGACCTTCCCGGATATGGCATCTCACGTTTGTATTTCCAAATAAATTGTTACTTCCTGAAGCAAACTTTAAGGCAGCTTCAGCATGAACCTTGGACTGGTAGACAACACGGCATGTATATGACTTCCAGAAAACTCGAGTACCGGAGTGATCCAATGGACCAAAACGAGCAAACTTCGCTTTCAGTTCTGCAATTGAAGGAAGTGCTCCTCCTTGTGGAAACTTCATAACAAGCATTGCACGATCAGCAGCTCTTGTTGGCTGCTGCTCTATCCTCTTGCTAGATTCCAATTTAATTGCTTTTTCTGATCTTAGTGATACAATTTTCGCACCTGTTTCTTTTACATCCCCTCGTTGAATGTCTATAGCCTTCTGGGCAGCCTTCTTCTCTGCTACTAATGATTTCACAACGTCAAATCTCTTCTTTTTCTTTGAAGCAATTTCTTCAAGAAGATCAGATGGACCACGTTTCTTTCCAACTTTGCCTAGATCATCATGCCTGACTAGAGGTTTAACAGGCTTCACAGTTGAAACCTCTTTGATATTCTCTGCAGAAATGATTGGAGATCTGGCAGCAGGTAATTTACTTGCACGAGCTTCATTTAAATCATTCTCTGCTGGAGCTGACAAGGCCAAGCTCTTCTGATAGACAAGAGATCGGAATTTTGATAAAACCTGCTTGATAATAGCTGGACTCCTCCTTTCCACGCCATGGAAGGGGTTGAGAGCAAGAGCTTGTAAATCTTTCAGTAGCACTGCAAGTTCAAACTCTGCATCCCCTATCCCAACAGCCTGCCATGTTTCCATTGAAGGAAGCTGAGACTTTTCACCCAGAGAAACTTGAGCAGATGTTCCTGAAACTCTCACGGGTGCTGCTCCGCTGTCATCGACAACGCCAGGTATCTGCACATGGTTAACCCTAAAGCCCATTTCATTCTTCTTCTTCTTCTTCTTCTCTGTCAGAACTGGATTCTCAGTGCTTATTTCCCCAGCAGGACGCTTGTGTACCTTTGCTTTCTTAGCTCCATTGTCCAAAAGCTTCTTGGGACCTAAACCATGAGTTCGCTTAGTAATCACTAAACAGAGAAGATATGTACTGAAAAAATAGAGAAAAAGGATGCACACCACTGCAAACGTCCTGAAGTTTCTTTTTGTGTAAATCTTCAGCAGAAACCTGGTGACTTGTAGGTAGGTCAAGGCCTTCAGAAACACTGGTATCGGGAGTCTGATGCACATGCTCAGACATGCCAGAATAATCAACTATCCCAGAAACATGCGACCCATCTTCCGAAAGAGGCTGACTAGAGGAGCCAACTTGCGTCGAGCTTGCTTTTTTAGCCTTAAACTCATTTGGTGTGTCTCTGCGTTTAAATAGATACCTTTCTTTCTCAATTTGGTCCTTTATTCTAATAGGTTTTGCAGAGCTTTTCTCCTTCCCAAGAGCTTCTGCAATGACAAGTCGGCCACTCAAAGGATCTGCAAGATGACACAGAATTACAAAAATGACGAGAAAAACCATAAAGATATAAGTTCTTAGATAAATACAGTTCACTGGTAAAGCTCACATGCTCATCTCTACTCAAGAAACACAAAGTCAGTGAACCAAAGAATAAAAGATTAATATAACAATATTAATTATGCTATACAGGTAACTTGCAAAAATGAAGCTGGATCTCAATGATTATCCAAACAAAAGCATAAAATTAAGATCGACAACTAATGCAAAACAAGCTGAGAGCAAGTGGCAGCAACCAAAAAGAGTTGCAAGAGCCAGGGGAGGAGTTGATGATGCACATTTTCAAGAAAAATAAAAAAGGTACCAAGTAAAATTTCTATGGCATGTCATACATGCAGGTAAATAGTTAAATAATAAAAGGAGATAAAGCTTTCCATCAAAAGCCCCCCTCACAACATTTAAAGTGAGACCAATGGACAATTAATAGTCCCTTGAGTACACCAACAATTTTCCATCTATTTCTTCTAGATGATATATGAGAAGAGATAAGTCAAAACATGAAGACAAAACTCATCCAACAACTATGAAAAAATATTGTCGTTGACCTATTACGTTTAGAAATAATCATATTAGCCTAGCGTATCCCCCAGCACCCAAGGTCAATGGACAAAAGGCGCGAGAGATTAAGAACAATAGTCATTATGCCATATCGAAGATTCCAAATAATTAAATGCAGATATATCTCAATGATTGTCTTGTGCAATACCATTATATTAAGATAACAACTAAAGCTAAACAAGAGGTGAACAAGTGGCAGCAAGCACCAACAGGTGCAAGATTTGGGGGAAGTGTTGATGGAGCATAACTTCATGAACAACTAAAGCAGTAACAAATGAAAAATTTATTGTATGGCACATGAGAAGGTAAAAAGTTAAATACTCATAGAGAAATTTTCCCATTAAAAGGTGGTCCCCTCAACATTTAAGGTAGACCAACTAAAGGACAAAATTAATAGCTCCTAAAGTCCACCAACAATCTTTCGTACCATTCCTTCTAGACGATACGTGAGAAGAGATGAGTCAACAGAGAATGACAAAACTTATTTGAAAACTATGCATAAATGTACACCTTTTACGTAAATACATTTACAACATACATGTTAGCCTACTGTGTTGCCCCCACCCCTGGATTTATCAGAAGTCAAATTTTAGCTTCAACGTGATCAGAGGACTTCCTTGAAAGTAATTGTTAGCTCACATTTGTAGTTAGTTAAAAGACAACTTTTTGTTGTCATTAACTATTAAAAATATAGATTAAACAAGATTATGAACAAATAAAGTAGAAGCATTATTTTTCTAGTCAACAATAATGGATTTTAAAGCCTTATAAATTTAGATAGTTTTCAACTAAAATGAATTTCCAAGGACAAGTTTATAAGAGAAATAATAGTATTAACAGATAGATAAGTCCAGAAGAGAGTACTTACCCATGTATCTATGATAACATGTCACAATTTATTTAATTCTCATAAATTCTTTTTCGAGATATTACATAATTTATTTTCATAGTATTAATTACTTTCAGCTTAATATGGTGAAATCCGACTCCTAACAAGTGATTATATTGAGAAGGCATTGGCAACGTAGTGCAGCTATAGAAATATTATGGCAAATAATATTCCCTTATACATCATTTGGTGTAAGAAATAAATTGAATTTGTCTACAGTATTCTAGTAAGAAGTACCTTCTCAAGTTCTTATATATTTTCTCCAAAAATTATATTTTCCCAAATGTAGCTTGTTCTTAGAATTGCTTAATCATATCAGACATTAAACAAGATCACAGCTAAAATTTTATTGGCTTCATACCATGAATTACATCTTCAGAAGAGCTTATGGCCAAAAAGCATTAGAGGATTTAACTCTTTGTTTCCTTATTATTCATCACAAAAAAGTTCGTAGTAGTGAGAAAACAAATTTTGATATGATTATTACAAGTCTCCATAAACATATCATGTCGAGTAAAGTTTTACCTTCCCATTTTACATGTCCAAAAAGCTCTTACATTAACTTAAAAGGTGCATAGAAGTCCAAATATTTTTGGAACCTAGCTCAAATTATTTGTTTGACTGCAAAAACTGGTAGACTACATGTAGACAGGAACGTCCTGTTCTACCAGACCAAGAGGTAGGGAGACAACTTCATTCTTTCATGCTCGGTCAACAAAAATACTGTTAAAACCATTAATGTAAAAGGGCTTTAGAGTCCAAGCCCACACTAAATGAGCCCAAGCTGAATTAATTTTTATGTCCCGCCTGCTAGAAGGATTGATCCCCTTAGGCTTATCCAGTTACAAAGTTCTCAAACAAATTACATTCGCAATAGAAATGAACTAGAGAAATATAAAAAGCCATATTATCAAATTAATATATAATTAGCAACTGGTCATTTTTTAATTTCTTTAAGAATCCAAATAAATATTCTATAGAAGCCTTGCATCACCAAACTGAACACCACGAAGCCAAAGTCACCTGCTTTGCATCAGCTTAGCAAGACCAACCGTACAATCATCTATTTGCCACATGCAATGAATCAATAAATCTAGCTCTTGATTACATGGTAATTTTGCCAAGTTGAACTGGTTTCCATTTGCAACCATTTAGAAAGACAATGAGCATAATGATCCTTGCTCCTCTTGTCTGAGGCACTCGAGCTTCAGTCACACACGAGGTTAGCAAAAGAAGGAAAAAGAGATGAAAATCACAGCACTAATCAAATATGTCCAAACAGAATAAGCTCGGCCCCTATTTGTCTCCCTTTAAAACAAAACTTTTTAATTCTCATACTCATTTTCAAACACACATTCATACAATAAAATACTTTGTACGTATATCCAAAAAAATTTCATATTTTTAACCACGCATTTTCCAAAAACTCACTATTCAAAGCATCATTTTTTCTAAATAATTTTGATAACAGGGGCTTATATTGGTTGTTTCAAGCAACATATCAAGGTGCCGGTATGACCGCTGCTTAGAATCGTTGCCTTCAGCATTGTTTTGTTTCTTTCCCATTTATTTCATTTATTTCTCAAACATGTCATATTTTATTGGTCTTGAGAAATTTTCAGATGATGCACCCAATTTCAGTATGAGTTTTTGCCCTTGTGAGTTGTATTATCTTCCAATATATCTTGTTTATGTAATTGAACGACAAAATTTTCCTTTACTGTTGACCATTTTTTGAAAAAGGACACTCAAAGCATAATATTTGACTCCTAATGAACACCTCATATGATTTAAAACATTGCCATATATAAGCAATTGCTTCCAGTAAGTGTTTGTCACAAGTTATTTAATGAATAAAGAGTCTATTCAGCAAAGCATAAAGAAATAAGCCCAACTAAGTTGTATGTTCTTTTGAAGACGGACCAATATCTTAGATTTTTGAAGATCATTAAATATTTCATACTACAGAGTATTGAGTTGGGCTAATGAACCTGGTAGACCAAGTGAAATTGCCAAACTAAGGGTAAAGCAATACTAACCCCTGTTTGGTTTGGATAATAATTAGATTTTCAATAGATTTCGATAAAAGTTAATGAAATATGTTGTTGAAAAATTGATAAAAGTTGTGATTCATGATTAGAAATGAGTTTGGAGATAAATGAGTTTTAAGGAATGGGGACCAAAACATGGGCTAAATTGTTGCAAGTGTACTATAATGAGAACCTATACTTGCCAATATTTAATCTCTTACACCATTGTCTCCAAAAAGCACCAGGGATTTAGGCTTTGAGGCACACCTCAGGCGAAGTCTTCATAAACATCTCAAAGACAATATTTAATCTCTTACACCATTGTCTCCAAGACATAAGCCTAGGGTGGTTGAGGTGTGCACTCGCTTTTCTAGTCCTGGACACTTCACGGGCTTTTTGGACTATTTCAAACCCAACTTTTAACTCTAGAAACTAGAATGAAATATTTGGAGAAATAGAGACGAGGAACAAGTCAACCAGGCAAGCCTCAGACTCCTATAACTTAAGTACAATAAACCCTTCTCCCATGTGAAGGTACAATTTTCCAGCAGAAGAAGGCCAGTCTATTATACCTATGACGCTTAATACTGAACTTTTCTTTCTTCTAATATTTTGCAGTTATCGCTGCAGTTTTGTTTTATTTTCTTTCAAAGTCAAGCAAGCAATTCTTGAATATCTTTTGTTTCAAACTTCTAGGGTGTGTTTGATACACATTATTTTGGAAGAATATATTTTGGAATAGTAGATTGATGGAGAATATGTGGTTGAAAAGGAAGGAAAAATGATTGATGTGATGGAAAATATTATTTTATTGAAAAATGTGTGGTTGAAAATGAGTAGAAGAATGAGAATAAAATTTTTCATATAGATCAAACGGGGCCTTAATTCTAGTATTACTAATGGTCTCATTATGGGAACATTACACTGTAACTATTGTTTGCTACTTTTTCATCCATTTTGCGCTAGGTGCAATCTTTTAATTTTGTTAAAACGAGCTATTATGAATATTTTAGATGGTTCATTACGACTACAATTTTGTATTTCTGTAAAAAAAATTAATATTTTATTTGTTATTTAAGCTTACACCGTAAAGTGCATCGATTTAGGCTAAGGCAAAACACCTCGATACCTGATTTATCGTTTTTAAGCATTGCTTTCACCAAATTCACCTTAAAAAAATAAGTGTATTTTTCTTTTTATGGATGTATTGTACATTTGTAGTCATCAATCAAATATAAACGAAAGATATCTTTGTTTATTGATAGAAAAAGCCAACATGGTGGACCCAAATGGGAAAAGCATCTCGTACGGTTGACGCAGAGGGATCAAATAACAGCTACATCACACTATTCCATCTCAATTTCTACTCCTAAGTTCTGCATACCTAGATACTCGAAGAAAAACTTCAAGCAGCATCAAGTGGACATACAAAGAAAGGCATGGCCGATAAAATGAAACGAAAAAATAAAAGAAATTGGAGAAAAGAATTAAAGTTTAACAGCAAGAACATACAATAAGGCAAGAGTGAGAAGACAAAATACAACATCCAATCATTAGCTTTAGTCAAGTGTACTCGCATGTATAGGTAAATACTTCATGCAAATATATTTTAGTTAAAGAAAATACAATTGTTTTGCTCCATTCCCATCTCTAAATTAAAATATCTATCGACATTAAGTTTGTTGCCCCAGATCCACCTATCTTCGAACATTATAAGCTCCCTATGATAAGAAGACCTACAACAAGAAAATCTGTGCAGGTTCTAATAAACTATTTTATCACATGCATACAAGTGATTGAATGGAGACTAATCCTATTCACCATTTCTTATTCAAATATCAATTATTGCTATAGTCAAATAGCATAGCAGCAACTCTCGCTGCATCATAGTCTTGCCATATTATAGTCAGAACTCATCACAAGATGTCACTCCAAATGGTGGTGCTATCAAAGACATATATCAGTTGAGATATACAAAAAGGTATATTTAAATGGTCCCAATTATGAAATTTTTTTATATGTACTGAGTGGAACATTTTCTGCTGTTTGGAACCTCAAATATCAGTCCTAGATAACCCACAACCACAATAAAGCAATCCCCAATAAAATTAAAGGGGACTACTCAAACACATTAGACTTCCATGTTCACGTAATTAAGATGCACTGGCAGGAAGATTAGCGGAGCGGAACATACAACAAATACACCACCAAATCTTCAAAAAGGCATAATAAACAATACCTTTAGATGAATCCATAACAGGTGGCTTCGTGGGCCGAGCAGGGCGCACAAACTCAGTACCAAAGGCTTGTGCATATGTCTCATCATACTCCTCAAACAGGGCCTTTCTGAACCCTAAAACCGTGGCCTTGTTCTTGATAAAATCTAGCATCCAATACTCATCTGACAAGGGTTTCAAGGCTAGCTGTTGTAAGAAAGTGAGCATCTCCCTGGGAAGAAAACTGTCTCGTGCTTTTTCAATCTGACTTGTGGGATAAACTGCGCTAGGTTCATAACCAGCTACATCTGCAATAAAGTATCCCTCAACACCTGTGGGCCAAAGATTAAACTTGTTTCGACATCTACAGATAAGACCCAAACCCCTTCTTCGAGATACCTCATCCACAGCTTCCTCCACTGCCTTTAAAAATGACCGTGAAAGTGTTTGCCTAGATTTTTCCGCAAAGTTCTTCTCAAATGGTATTAGTTCCGCTGGTTCAAACCACCCATAGCTACCATCCCCGAAAAATGCCACCAACACATGGCCCTCATGTTTGGTTCTCCGAACAGAAGGCGTAGCAAATGCTTCATTGTATATAAATCCAGGCCACCACGGGTGGGATTTTACTTTGCCCCACACCATGTCACCAACTTGGTACCCATTGCCGATGGCTTCACCATTTCCCTTCGCCACAAGCTCGTCAAATCCCGAGAGCAGAGAATCATAATCTGCTTCCATACCAACAGGCATCTTATTCTTACGGTCCCAATAATCAGTCGGAATAGAACAACTATCCTGATTTTCCGAAACTCTATACGCATCAACAGATTTATTTTCTTCATTTTTCACCTTGGAAAGTCGAGATTCATTCAAAACATCAGAAAACATAGCTTGCTCTGATTTACCCGCACTTCCACCAGAAACCCTAGCTTCTTCCGAAAGCCCCCCTGGATTCAAGCCCACATCTCCTCCGCCTAAAGCGCCACTGCTACTACTGGTAAAACCGACCTTGGGTTCATCTTCAACAGCATCTTCGTCTTTTCCGTCCGACAAACCATTTTTGTTGCTGCTCATCATGGATATCTCTCATTCGAATTCAAGTCGAAACCCTAAATTTTGATAGAGCTATAAAGAAAAATAATTTCGATTCAGAGGAGATATAAGAGTGAAATTGAAGAAAATTTTAGTTAGGAAATTCGAAACGGAAGAGAAAGACAGAGAGAGAGGGGCTGTATAGAGCGACTGGAAGGTAGCGCGCAGTAAAGAGTATATGCTTCTGGAGATTATTTTTAATGAAAATTGATTTTTTAAAGAATGTGTTCTGGGAAAATATAATTTTTAATTGTAGAGCAATTCTTTATTTCAAAATAGGACAACAACGGACCTATAGGCTATAGAAATAACCCGACATGAACCACAACCTATAAAAAGCTAACAAAATTTCAATATAAGATACAAACTGAGCAAAAGGCATTGACAGTTACCAACCACTACTAGCGTAGAGTCACATTGCCTTCTCTTATTGCAAGTGGAAATAATTTTGAAATGACAAGGAATTATTTTTCACAACTTAAGGTTTAAGGCGTGTTCTGTCGTGCTTAAAATTTAATTAAAATTGAAAATATAATCATTATTGAGTTCCACTCATCTAATAAAAGTCAAAAATAACGATTAATTTTTCAATTTTAATCCAATTTTAATTTTTACCGAACACATCCCTAATAAGCTTCAATAAAGGCATTATGTTCAGTGGCATCACCAACTTTTTGCTTAGTCCAGACATTTCAATCCCCGACAAGTTAAGCAAGCATTTAATTTGTGTTTATGAGTTGTATATAGAGATTTTGTAGAAATATTTGTTGTTTGACGTCATGCTGGCTTTCTTTCCTTTTCTTTCTCTCAAATTAAATATAATTCACGTTCCTTATGTTAGTTATTATTGAGTGAAGCACATAGTTAGTTGAGGGCAATTTGTTTGTCATATAAGGACCTTTGCTATACAAACCATCGAACCGAGATTTACAGCGAACTTAAAATAACAACACGAGAAAATTGATTTCCTTTACTCGATTCATGAATACACTTCTGAAGACATCAAAGTGGAATGAATATTAACAAGGGCTTAGACTCAAAATTGTGCTCGACTATTTGGCCATACAAACCTTAACCCGGACCTTAAAGCACTCTTTTATTGATTAAAGGAAGCCCACAAGTATCATTCAAAGCACTCTATCTCAAAACACACTTAGTGTACAAATTTCACAAAGAGAATCAGAAAAATCAAAATTCAACTAAAGATTTGTAAAACTAACACAAAGAGAGAAAAGAAGAGTTGTCTGAAAACCAACCAAAAATGAAAAAACTAACCTGACTTAATAAGACAACCAAGGCATATATTTATACCCTTATTTCCAACCATTGGTCTAATCTTGATCCAACGCTCTAGGGGCTTCTCAGATAATCAGTATTCTGAAAAGCGGTAGGCCTCGCACTTTTTTAATTTCTTTTTAATTTTTTTTCATGCCTAGGCATGCATTTTTAACTCTTTTTTACGCCTTTTTATTTAATTATTAAATAATTTTTAGATTGATTTAAAATTTTAAAATAATATTAAAATAAGAAAACATTTTTTAATGTCCAAGTTCGCGTATGTTGAAGTTTGGCCTCCACGCTTC
>CAIGRN010187329.1:0-21328 GCA_903798345.1 Fraxinus anomala
AAAACAAGTGCGCGAAACTTTATTATTGTGACCAAAACTTTAATTCGAGCCCTTAGGAAGGGTCATAGCGACTTAATATAACTCAAATTACTTTCGGTTTCTACAAGAAAATTTCTTTTAAAACGAAATATAAGATTTTTTTTTTCTCGGTCGCTACAACAAATGTACGATATCGTAGTCAAATAATAGAGTAATGAATAAAGTATTGTTCTCACGAATACTAAGTACTTAATCTAGTTTTTAATTAATGTCTACTTTAATTGAATAGCGAGATTAGTTGAGATGAGTTTTATATTAACAATCTAAATTCTATACTAAATTAATGTGAAAGCATTACGAAACTCAAGTAATGGATAAATACTAGAATCACGAATTCTCATACTTTCATCCATTTTAATATCAACCCATAATTTAGACACATATATTTGGGATATGAATATCAATATTCTTAATTTATTTAATAATCTCTCAAGGTAATTAAATGTACCCACACATATGACATTATATATCTATGAAAAATGCGAACATGCAAAAAAGCATTAAATTACATGAACATCAAAAGAATCATGTAAAGCATAATAGTATATCTTTATCTCCTAACGAACTTTATAATAATTGTTACTACGTGCCTCTCAAATATCAATATAAAATACATAACAATTCAACTAGTGATTAATTATTTGAAATTCATCAAGCACTTAATAATAATTCAAAATCAAATATATGCTTTAATGTCCAAATATAAAATTAAATATGGAAACTGCAAAACTAGAGTTCTATGTTATCTTAACATCATTCAATTAGTCAATCATCATATAAATTAGAAAAATACAAAATAATTGACTACATTAGTTGGATTTGAATAATCGGAATGAAGATGGGAATGAAATCTTGAAGTTTTTGAATCTCTTCGATGACTCCATCAACCCCTTTGATTCTTCGTCTTATTCAACCCAAGAAATAGATGTATGAAAATAGGATATAAAGAATGTGTTTCATAACAAGCTTCTATAAAGTTTTGAGTGAATATAGGGAATCTTTGAACAAAGCTTCTTTCTTTGGCTCTTTCTTAATAAGAAATATGAATTTTCTAACCTAAAGAGCCTCTTTGGGCTTCGAATAATATATGTATAATGAATCTCCACAAGCAATGAATGTTTGTATTTATTTGGGAGGACTTAAGTCAAAATCTGTGTTCCAATTGATTTTCAAGTAGTTTCAAATGAAAAAAAAAAAAAACTTGTTCGGATTGCCTAGATTTAGGCATTGCGATCGCAGCGAAATTACTCAATGCGATCACATGAAGTAATAATTTCTGTCCATGTTTAAACAAGCAATTCGATCCAATTAAAAATAAAATAAATAAGCAGATTTTAAGATTAGTTTACTCAAACGAGCCATATTAAGATGGAATCAGCTAATGAACAAGGTTGACTTCTTGAGATAGAACCTCAAGTCTTAATAGATTCTGATACCATATTAAGATTTGAGGTTTCATTTTAGGAGGTCAACTTTATTAAGTCCTAATTGTAATTGGTTTTATCTGTATCCAAAATCATGGTTATTTGAGTTGTAATTAAAGTCAAAAGAGTTGAGGTTGGTAAAGTCCTAAAAAAAATAAAAAAAAAACATTCAAGAAGATCAAGAAACGGGAACACAACCGCTCGTTGATCGTACGAGGCGCTCTCAGAGCAAGGAACTGGCACTCGTTGTCCACCACCCGCCCTCTCGAGTGGCAGGCTTGCTGCTCACTTTGCACTAGTTCAACACTTGAGCGCCGATTCATTCCAAGATGAATCCTGATTCGATTTTTACACAGTTTTTCAATCATATTTCATCCCAGTTACTATCTATTTTAAATATAAAACTGTAGATACATCCCAAAGTGTGTTGAATCATTACTTTACATTAGAGATCATATTGTTGAAGATCGAAAACACATTCCATTGATTTCTTGGTTCAACCACCCAAAATCAATTCTTCATAATTGTTCCTAAATATTTGTTATTATTATTGGTTGAGCCTTATATTTAGTCAAGGGATTATACTTTGAAGATCAATTACATATTTTAATATTTTTTTGCCTCGGCCACAAAGCAAAATGCAGAAGGATCTAAAGATCAAACACCAAACTCTACCTCTATCCATAAACCTTTAGAATTCTAAAATTTGGTAAAGAGGCGCTTGGAGTTCAAGAGCTCCTGAATGAGTTCGTTCATGGTGATCCGCCTGGAGGGAAAAGTAGCTCAGAGTTGATGGAAAGTGCGAATCGTATAATCGAAGAGTTCTTCGGTAATTTACAAGTTGGGTGATCAGAGTCAGTTAAGGTTTAGCAGTGTCTGAACCAATTGTAAATTAACTTTTCTAATTAATCTTTTTGACGAGATTTGCCCTGAGGTTTTTGTCCTTGTGAAGAGCTCTTCGGTGGATTTTCCTCCGTTATCAATTTTTGGTATTATTTACTTTTTACTGCTTTGATCTGAATGTTTATATGATTGTTTAATTAGAGTTTAATGGAATTAATAACCTTAATAAGCTAGAACCAATAAATAGTGACTTGTTGCTTTTTATTGCTGATTGTTTTAATTTCGCATAATGCACCTTTAAGTGTAGTTGGATCTAAAAGTTTGGTGACTTTCAAACTTTGTTAAGAGAAATAGTCCAACCCCTTATATTATGCCCCTGTTTGATGACCATTATTTGGAAAAAATAAAATTTTGAATAGTGAATTTTTGAAAAATGTGTGGATAAAAAATGAAAGAAAGTTTTGAGTTTACGAGCAGAATATTTTATTGTATGAATGCGTAGTTGAAAATGAATATGTAGAATAAAGAATTTTAAAAAAATGGTTGTCAAACAAGGTCATAGGTTGGTCTCGATATTTAATCCCTTAACATGCACTTATCATGGTGCAACCTTTAAGGTGGACGAATAGTCTCGTAAAGAAGACTGGCATGATGGTGCAAACTGGTCTCAACACTACTGAATGTTTTCCTTATGGAAAGGCTTTTGTCACTATTCAAGGGTTGCGACATTTTTTCTTATCGTACCTATTGCAACATTTTTTCTTATTGTACCTGTAAATTAATGTTCTTCACTCTTGTAATTCACCTTTACGCTCACGAGTTGATGTCACTTGAATGGCCAGAAAACATACATAAATTGTTTAGCACGTCCACCTGAGAACTCTCTGTTACTGTTTTTCTCCTACGCACATTTTACAACTTTTGTCAGGTTTGACGAATGAACTGAAGTTTATAGTCAGATAACAGTGGTTGTACATAACTATTTATGTTTAATCATACTGATAGATACTTGAGGCTGCGTTGACGAAAACTTCAATGGTCATTAAGAACAATCATTAAGTCTTGTCTGCAATTCTATATACTATATTACTACTACTCTATCTATGACTGAACTTTACATCCATGAAAAACGGAGATGAAACATTACTTGCTCGTAGTAAGCGCAGAAAGAAACTATAGCTGATTCAATCCTTTGCATCTGCAATTCCACCTGGAGTTATTTGGAAAGCTTGCTTCTGTCAAGAAAAACTGATTTCACTGGATTAAAGGGAGTAATCATGACATGGAACTTTGTTCAGAAAATAGAACGGATTCTAATCCACTATTGAATTTATTGGTACAAGATGTGAGCGACACTTAACTAAACAGAACAGTATAAGTATCAATATGAAATGGGAAAGTCAAAGGATATTGCTTCAGCCTCAGGAAGATTTGGAGCATCAAACACCTTGCAAACGCGCTGTTCGCCTTTGCCCTTCCTGAACATAAGCCTTATTGTGGCAGCATGAGCAAGCACATGCCCACCTGCTGGCTTCTTTGGATCTGAGATGAAGACCCCTCCTCCTGGATCAGCTATAACTGCAATCACCAGTTCATTTATATGAGTTAGCAATCCCAAAGAACGCTAATTGTAGTGCCTTCCAATATCTGGGAATCTGCATGGTAAAATAAATCTCGAATATAATCTTTTTTGTTACTCTTGGATGAAAAGAAAATCAGTAAGAGCAGTATTCTGAGACTAGATAGCCTACCCTGGTTGGTCATGTATACGGCAACGTTGAATTCTTCGGCAATCTTTATCAGTCTAGAGAGCATTTGAGCCAACTTTTGCTGAAAATGGTAACAGAGGTGTGTCACTTGAAAATGTGTCATAAGAAGATTACAAATCAATTGCATTATTATCCTCTAACCTGGCGTTCTGCAAGTTCTCCTCTTCCAGTAAAGTCTACTCGAAAGAGAGCTATCACTGAATCGACAATCTGTAAAGTAAAACTCCACTAAACTAGTCTAGTATCCACAATAGTTGATTTATGATTAGGATGCTGCTGCTGTAAATTAGCTTACCAAAAGTCTGAAGGGCTCTTCAGCCATTTTTGCTGCTAGACCAAGAAGCAGGTTGTACTGATGCTCATATGTGTAAGCACGAGCATATATGATCTTTCACATATACACACTAATCAGATACCGCAAAACCATTAATACTAAGTTTAAGTGAATCGAGAAAATTAGATTTTACATTGTCAAGTACAGCTCCTGGATCCATTCCAAATCTTTCAGCTATAGGTACTATGCGATCCGGTCGGCTGTAATTTCATTCAATTAAGGTAAGAACAAATGAATATCTTGAACTGCATAGTTGAAAAGAGGAAAGAACATTCGGTTAAGGATACAAAGTTCCCTCAGTGTCAATGTAAGCAACCTTTCCATTTCCTCCTTTCATATTAGTAGGAAGCTGCAATATAAGTAACGAATTCATCCAAAGTTAAAAACAATGTTCTGAATTTGAATAGTGATCTTTATGGATCTGAGTCACCTAAATAACCAATTAGTTAACACATAGCAATTAGATTCCAACTGCCATCTTCTTGACAAAATCAATAAATAACTGCAGTAAATTTCATATTATATTAAATCTCCATACATCAGTTGAGCAGATGTCAAAATCCAAAAATAAACTTCACACTTATTACATTACTTGCCCGTGTGGAGACGCAGAGAGTATGAGCCAGTTGTGTTTTTCCAGATCTGAGTCAGATGGTTGATTGAGGGCATACAGTTAGTAGTGAAATATTGTTTGATTATACAATTTTGAGATGTTTCTGATTAAGCAATTGGGAAAACAGTCAAATTGTTACCTGAATTCCCCAAAAGCTTCTGTAATGCACAGAGTTTCGATCCCTCCTTCACAAATCCAAACACAGAAGCACAATCACAACTGAGTAATTTCATTTAATCAGTGAAGATTTATGTAAATGAAAAGCAAGCTTGACAGTTCAAAAGTTACCCCCTAGCAGTTCATCCAGTGCTTGGCTTCCTGTTGTGATGCGAATTACAGCTTTTCTCTGTATAGCCAACAACAGTTAACATCAGCACCTCAACAAGACATCAACACGACTAAGCATATTCACATTTAAAATTTTCCATTAGAAACTGAATGAACTGAAATCTTACTCTGAGCAGAACATCACTTCCAGTGATATATCCAACATTCTAAAAGTTTCAGAAAGTTGAAAAAGAGAGCATCAGAATATACTGAACAACTGCATTTTTAACTCTTATCTATTATCGAATTATGGCACTAACCACTATTTTCTCCGCAGCTTCACAGATCTTATCAACTTTTGCCTCAGACAATCCTTTGATTCCAGTCAAGCTCTAGAAAAATTACACACACTACAGTTAAAATGCATTGGAAATTGGAATGTTTCAGATAAGTGCAGTACCAAGTAGCTTTTTCTCACCTTCTTAGTATGCATCATCAAGCCATTGCAGGTGTAGATCCCAGCATCCTGCAGTTTCTTCACATCTCCAGCATTGATTCCATGAGTTGTCACTGCAAAATATATGATGAAACAGAAGTAAAAAGTAAATAAATAAACTCTAAAAATTTCCGCCAAATTTACCGGACAATTCACAATTTATCTCCAAAAGTCAGCAAAATAATTTGTACTTATATACGGTGGAGAATTTATTTTTAATTTAAATTCACTGCATAAAAATTAAAATCATCGTGAAATAACATAGCAAAATAGATATTATCAGCGTAGACATGCAGAGGATGTGACCTGAAGTAGAAACAAAAGATCGAAAATATGCAAATGAAGTAGAAACAGAAGATCGAAAAATGTACCAAAACGATCCCAAAATAAATGGAAATTTAATAGCGGAAATGAGATTCAACATACAAACATAAACCAGAGAAATTAGTTTTCGAAGCAGATTCAAAAACGACCCTCCAGCTTGCGATATCTTAATAAACAGAAGATGAATTCACGGTGATCATTCTATTACAAATTAGCTTCCAAACTGAGCGAACTAAGTACAGATTAGCATAAATAGGAAAAGCGAGTAGAAATTTTGAATCCGCAACAAAATCAAAATAAAGGACAACGCGACAAGGCTTATGAGATGTGAATAACGAAAAATATTGAGTTTATGATTAAATAATTTACATCTATCGATTGCTTCGAACAAGTCTTCTTCATCGTCGATCTCTTCTCTTTCGACGATCTGTAGCTGGCTCTGCTCTTCACTTCTGTTGCTTCAAATTCACACAAAAGGTCGAAATTTATTACCGCTCACAAGAATTAGCTTTAATCATTAAATTACTAATTTTAAACTAATATGTAAAAGGTAATTTACTTGAATTCTAGCATCTTTTGTTTGAATCTGGAGTTTGAGAAAGAGTTCTTAGAGAATTGTTTGTCGAGAGAATTAGAAATGGAGCGAAGTTTCAATTTTCAAATAGCAAAACCAATTTATAAATGACGGAACTGAGAGTTTAGTGATTCAAGTTTTTTTCCACGTTGGTTACGTTCATATGTGGCAAATTGGTGTTGCATAATTTACACGTCAATGACGTGGCATGACTGGGTTGGATGGATCTGTTTTATTGTAGAGCCATTGCAACTATTGATGGTTAAATCTTACTTACAAATAGCATTATTATTATTCCACTTCATTTTCATTAAATATAGATGTGTGAAAAGATTTTCAAACGTACCACATTATGTATTTTCATTAATTTTTTTTTTCTAAGTCATACATATTTAACATGTGTATAAACTACATATGTTTATACTATATATAATTTTGACTCTGAATTGTATCAAATAATGATGGTGCCCTAGTCGGAAAAGGTTCTCATTGCCAATGTTGTTGTATAGAGTTCTCATTGCAAATCGTTTCTGACATGGTATATGAAGTTAAGTTGCCTTCTCTTGATTGGAGTGAGCGGTGTGCCAAGGTAGTCATTACTCCCATGATGGACTTTGGGCTTAGACATGACGGCTAAAATTAAGTGCTTCCACAGCTAATTCTATTGTGAAAATTATTGTTGTAATTTATCTGCTTACGGATCATAAAAAAGTAAAATATAAAGTAAGTAGAGTTTGTCGCATAAAGATTGTATATCAATTATACTTTAATTAAACACGGGATCAAGCAAATTCAAAAAAGTGAGTTTGATTTTTTTTCTTCTTCTAATTATCAACTAAAATAAGCAACTTATAAGCGTAGTAGTCTTAAAGTGAATTTCAGATAAAGTAATGCATTAGGATGCCGAATCCAATATTGTAATTCTATTTTAATTAATATTTAATTACTCGTCAATGATTAATTCGTGCATATGTTAAAAATCAATTATTCAAGATAAATTAATAGTCTTTTTCAAGATCAATTAGTTATACCTTTATATGTGAAATTAATTATCTCTAATCAATCTGTGTATAAGCATGCATTCAATGACAAATATTGTTGACCACGTTTCTTGTAACGATTACGTGGACAACAGATATTGGACTCACTTGCGCTTTCGCAAACAAATTTCTTCACTTTTTGACTGGATATTTGGATGGGTTAGGATGATTTTTATGGACGTAGAAGATACTTTACGGCACGAAACAAAAATGTTCGAGTACTGATAATTCGATTAAATATTGTTACACATGAACAAAACATTCATCAACTCACCAAAACTGAAGTAATTTGACTCGAGCAAATAAATATGAAGTAAGCCAAAAAAAATGGAAGATTTAGTGTGGTTTGAAGTGTAAAAGGTTGCATTATCCTTCAAATGGTATAAGTTGTGAGCTTTTATAGAGTTCTGGTCAAAGTGGTGCTCATTGGATAACAATCATGTGGCCTCATCTCCAAGGTCGAAACCTCACATCACTCTATCTGCTATACATTTAATATATTGATAATGGGTCAGTCGCTCTATACCCCAGGCTAACAATTTCGATATTAAACGTTACATCAATCATTCCTAAAGATTGCCTGTGAATCCTCTAAAGGACAACAAGGGCTTCAGCTTCGGGAAACTTCATATTGGAAGTCTTCGGTGTGAGGAACTTCGGCTTCTTCTTTGAGGACTACAGCTAAAAAAGGGGGTGCTTCGCTCTTTAACCTTTTTATTTTGATCAATTGAGTATTCGTCGACTTGACCAAGTTTGATTGACCTCTCCACATGGACTTACATTCCCCCGTGGACTATTACATGGTCTCCTGATTAGAGACTCGGCGACGAGGCCTTCCAACCTAGGACTTTAGGGAATGGAGACTTAAAGGATTGGTATTCATTGTGCCCCAAGATAGCCCATTCTCCTTTTGTAGTAGGTCATCCTTCCTCCATCAATGGATGGAAGGAGACCTGATTTGTGAAGGTGATATGGTTCATTAGCTAGCAGTTTCCACTCAATGATCAGAAGCTCGTGAGTGTATCTTTGATTTATTATCTATTACATACTTTTGGTAGTCTAAAACTTTGATCAAATTTTCCATTTATTCTTTTATAAAGAGAACTTATTGAAGCTCCTTTGATTGTAGAGAATTTCGAGAAGAAAAAATATCAAACACCGGATACGACCTCGATTCTTACCACGACCTCCACCTTCGGGGAAGATGGGACACAAAGCCTCCTCTGCATCGGCCAAGAAGGTCAATGACAAGGTTGAAAAGACTAGTAAAGAGGGCGTTGAATTGGAGGGGTGTCCTCTATCGAAGAGTAAGGAGAAGGAAAATATCGTGGAATCATTGAAGAAGAGGTGCACTTTCTCATCGATGGCGTAGGAGGGTCGGTAGCATGCCTCCCCACATCTACCTCCACCCCCTACTGGAGAAAAATTGATGGCAGGCTCTATAACTACGACAAAGCGATTTGAAGAAACACCCGTCCATCGTGCCCCTAAGGCAGGAGCTGGCGAAGAAACCAACGAGGGCTCTTATGCCAGTGAGGGGGCTCCTCCTAGGGTCAAACTTGCTTTGACCAAGAATGACGAGCTGGCTCAAGAAGCTCTAAACATGCTCCATTCGAAGATGGCCATCGCCACTTTTCATAAACCATTGGCAAACCTTTGTGCAATCCAGTGATGCGGAGGATCTCTTTGCCACAATGGTGAACTAGAGGCTGAAGTCCTCTTTAAAAATATTCAGAAGAAAAATAAAGATTTTGCTGACAAGGCCTTCGGGCCGAGGAAAAGGCCTTAAAAGTAAGATCTGACGCTGAGGCTATCATGGAGCAACAAGCTGAGGAGTCCGTGAAACTCGCCTTTACTTTGGCAGAGATTGAAAATTGAAGAAGTAAGTTTATTTTTCACAGAGGAAAGTGGCTTTTCTGACTAAGCGAGTGGAGACTTCTGATGCGCACTAGCAAATTATTGGCAAGGCCCAGGAGGCTTCAAATGAAGAATGCGCCCTGCTGAAGCAGTAAGTGGAAAGCTTAAATTCCAGAGTTGGTGACCTGATCGAAGAAATGAGGCGGCTCGAGGTGAAGCTCAGTTTGCTGGACATGAAGCGGTAAAGCGTTATATAGCCAGCTTCCACTTAATAGAAGAGTACCAGCATTTCACCAAGTATTGGTAGAGGTTGCTTACACCAAAATAGTGGAATGGATTAAGGTACATTCTTAATCCGTCGACACGTCTGAGTTAAGGTCGAAATTCTTAGAAAAGGGCGAACCCCAAACCCCAGTCAACAGAAGTAATATAATTGAACTGGAAGATGATTAAGAGGCTGGGGTGAGCAAGCTGAGAATGAGACAGTAGCTCCTAATGCCATCGTTCCAGTTGCGGGCGGCTAGCTTGACCCTTCCTCTTAGCTTTTAGCCTCTTTTTTTGTAATTAGCATTTGGCCACCAAGTGTAATAAACATCATTATTAATGAAATTCCTTTTTCTTTACACTGTGTTCGTTTTCTGAATTTTGTACTGCATCTTTTACTTATGTTGTGGTTTTGTGATGTGCTTCGATCTGAGATTTGTTTAACTTAGCTTATAATTCACAATTTGAATTTGAAATTTGTTGTAAAAGTATAAGAAGGTTGTATTTCGTTGTAACTTGTTGTCTTCCCTGAGCATGGGATCAAGTAGATCGCCCATGCTGAGACCTTTTCATTGACTTTTACCATTGAGGGCATGTGTTGTTCACTTCAGCGATTAAGGAAGTGGACCCGTTTAGGATACATCTTTTCGTTGGAATGCCTATGCTTCCCTACCTGGTGGCTGAACCACGAGGTAGGAGCTTTATCGCGGGAAGCTCTCTTCTTTTCAAGAGTTTTAACAAACCCATTTTCATTGAATTAAAAAAATTGTACAAACTGAATATTTACATTTATACTAATAATACTTCCTCAAATGTTCTGCATTCCAAGGATGAGACTATGCTTTTCCATCCAAATTTTCAATTTTATAGATTCCTAACCAAACCTCTTCTTTGATGCGGTAAGGGCCTTCCTAGTTAGGACCAAGAGTTCCCACTCCTGGTTCTTTATAAGATAAAAATACCTTTCGTAGCACCAAGTCATTCAGACGAAAAGGCTCTTCTTAACTTTAGAATTGTAGTCCCAGGTTATCTTTCTTTGGTAGGCATCCAATTTCACTCAAAATTCATTCAACCTTTCATCAAGGAAATCAAGTTCGCACCTCCTCAACTCGTCATTAGTTATTTCACTGAAATGTAAACAATGAGGATGGGGTAGGCCCACTTTAACTGGACTCATGGCCTCTACTTCGTGAGCTAAGGAAAAGGGAGTTTCTCCTGTAGCCTTCCTACTAGTGTTCGGATAGCCCATATGACCTGAGGTAGCTCATCCACCCAAGCCCATTTTGAAGTATCCAACTTTCTCTTAAGTGTGTGTTTGATAGTTTTGTTGACAGCTTCCACCTGCTCGTTGGCCTGAGGATGGTGGGGGGTTGAAAAATGTTTTTTGATTCCTAACTCCTTGCATAGGTCCCTGACCTTCTTGTGGTCAAACTATCGGCCATTATCAGACACAATCGAATGGGGGATCCAAACTTACAAATGATATTCTTCCATAAGAACCTAAAAGTGTTTGCTTCTGTAATCTTGTAAAGGGGTTCCGGCTCTACCCACTTAGTAAAATAATCAATGGCAACAATTGTGAAACTGTAACTACCCCTTCCTTTTAGTAGAGGTCCTATGAGGTCAATTTTCCCTTTGGCAAAGAGTCAAGGCTGGAGACAATGCTTAATTGCTGGGAAGGTCGTCCTTGTATTATCGCAGAACATTGACACTTGTCACATTTTCTGACATACTATTGCGCATCCTTTTTCAAGGTAGGCCAGTAGTATCCTTGCCTCAGTACCTTTTGTGACAAAGCCCACCCTCCCGCATGGTTACCACAAACCCCTTCGTAAATTCCCTGAAGTATGCAAGTGGCTTTGTAACGACCCAAATTTTACCTTTGGAATCAATATACATGTACCTTAAAATAGTACTTTCATAATCAAAAGAAACAAAAATAATGTTTTCTTAATATGCGATTATTTAAAATTAGTTTTAAGATAAATACAATAAACATTATTAAAATGCTTAATTACATAATTTATTCTTCATTTTTCACCCACGTAAGCACAATCCACCTTCGATCGCCTTGAACACACATTTTTAGTTACCTATAAAAGGTTTAACATATACGTTTGAGACATAAATCTCAGTAAATAAGTAATAATAAACTTCATCTCATATTTAAATATGAAAAATCATAACATACATATGGAGACACGGGGAATTAAAATTCAAACTTTGTGGCTATAATTCCCATTTGTAGCGTTACTAAACTCCAATCATTTGAACTTACACATATAGAACATTTATCATAATCACAATTTGGACTTTCGAGTCATTATATTCATAACATAAATTTTCATAATTTAAATAATGAAAGAACAATATGTACTACTACGTTTATCGTTGTATAGAAGAAGATCAAAATAAATCGAGAAAATCATCTTGTTAGACTTTCACTCCAAAATTTCTTAGACACCGTGCGTACTAAACTTTGTAATGTGAAAGTGTATGTAGAAGATGAGTTAAAAGAAATGAATGTGTAAAGTACAAGTTTAGTTGTGTGTGAATGCAAGTGATATGCGGGGGGTATAAATAGAGTCTCTAAGGTTTGACTTTATTACCTATTTTGGCACAAACATTCATTCCCTAATTAATACAACACATTTTTCCATATAGAGTGTAATCAATAACTCAACTAATTACCCAATTATTTATATTAATAAGCCCTTGTTTGACATCCATTTTTTCTCATTCTCTTCCTCATTTTTTTTTTAATTTCAACAGCACATTCTATCAATAAAATAATATTACACATAAATCCAAAAATTCTCCTTATTTTTTAACCACACATTCTTCCATCAATCATTATTCCAAATCAAATTCTTCTCCAAAATGGATGTCAAACACAACCTAAATATATAATTGCTACTAATAAGTTATTTTCATATAATTAAACATTTGATTTAAATTATGCTAAAATAAATATTCTAACATACATATAAAAATATTAGATTGCTAATTACACAAGCATAAATAATGTTTGTAATTTTAATAAATGAAAGTTTCTCTGATTATAATAATTAACCAATTAATTAGGCTAATTGACATACAATTTTTAAATCAAATGCAATCATACTACTAAGATAAGGAAAAATATGTACATGTATAAAAGAAATTACTCTATGGTCCTACACTATTGGTCCATGTTTAATTAGGTCTCCAAATAAATAAATAAAATTCTAGCTGCTAAATTCAATTCTAATGACTACCTAAGTTGTTTTCGGATGTTATAATCTTCCCACCTAAAATATTTTCGTCTAAAAATTTACCTCAACTGTCGTCTGCAAAAAGTTGTGGATACTTAGATTGCATTTCCTCATCGCGTTCCCAAGTGGCATCCTCTATTGATTGATATTGCCATAACACTTTAACTAGTGGTATCTCTTTATTACAAAGCTTCTCTACTTTCTGGGCTATGATGCATATTTGTGCTTCTTCGTAACTTAGGTTTGGCTGAATATTTAACGGTTGATGTCTCCCTACTTGAGTTGGGTCAGGGACATACTTTCTAAGCATTGATACATGAAAGACATCGTCTACTGCTGAAAGTTCTGGTTGCAAAGGTAATTGGTATGCAACATTTCCAATCCGCTTTAAAATTTCGAAATGACCAATATATCTTGGTCTGAGCTTTTCCCTCTTACCAAATCGTAGTACCCCTTCATGGGTGTAACATTTAAGAGTACCTTATCTCCTATCGTAGATTCCAAGTTATGTTCTTTCTCCTTTTATCTGCATAATTTTTCTGTCTATCTTGAGCCTTTTTCATGCTAACTCTAATCTTTTCAATAGCTTGTACTGTCTGCTCTACAATTTTTAGGCCCAAGAACTTACGTTCGCCAACCTCATCCCAATAAATAGGAGATCTACATTTCTTCTCATACAAAGTCTCAAAGGGTGTCATGCCAATGGAGGCGTAGTAGCTAGTGTTGTTTGCAAATTCAATTAAAGGTAGATGTTTTTCCCAATGTCCATCAAACTCTAGGACACACAATCGCAGCATATTCTCTAATGTTTGAATTGTCCGTTTAGACAGTCCATCTATCTGAGGGTGAAAAGTTGTACTAAAGTTCAATTTAGTTCCCATAGCCCGATGTAAACTCTTCCAAAAGTTTGATATGAACCTTGGGTCCCTAACGGATACAATTGAAGCTGGGACACCATGTAGCCTTACTACTTCCTTAACATATAACTGTGCAAATTGGTCCATAGAAAATGTCATGTGAACAGGTAAGAAATGGGCGGACTTGGTTAAACGATCGAAAATAACCCAAATAGCCTCGAGTCCTTTTACTGATTTCGGAAAACCTACAATACAGTCCATTTCAAATGTTCTCATTTCCATTCTGGAATTTTCAATTACTGTAATAACCCTGATGGTCCCTGATGTTCGACTTTCACATGTTGACATATCAGACACTTTTCCACATATTTAGCTACATCTTCCTTCATAGTTTTCCACCAGAACACTACTCTTAGATCACGATACATCTTTTTACTTCCTGGATGTACAGAATAAGGAGTAGAGTGGGCTTCTTCTAAGATTTTAGTTTTCAATTCCTTGAAATCTGGTACACACAGGTGTCCCTGATAATAATGTTCCTTATCTACGACTATGATGAAATCTTTCATCTTCTCTGTGTTAATCTCAGCTTTGATAAATTCAAAGGATTGATAATCCTTTTGACCCTAATCCGATTATGGAGAGTCGGTCGAACCGAATGTGCTGCCATTCGAGCTATAGAATCATATAGAGTATCGACCACCTCGAGACTTAATCTCTCAAATTCTCTCCATAAAGGCTTTTGTGTTGTTAACATCGCTACTTGTCCCGTTGTCTTTCTATTCAAGGCGTCGGCTACTACGTTTGCCTTTCCTAGTGGTAATGAATTTCATAATCGTAATCTTTTACTAGTTCAAGCCATCTCCTCTATCTCATGTTCAAGTCCTTTTAAGTAAAGACGTATTTGAGACTCTTATGATCGGTATAGATGGCACACTTTCCTCTATATAAATAGTGCCTCCAAATCTTCAGGGCATGAACTACCGCACAAGTTCTAAGTCAAGCGATGGATAACTTTGTTCATAAGGTTTCAACTGTCTCGATACATAAGCAACTACATTGCCTTGTTGCATCAAAACACATCCAATACCTAGCTTGGATGCATTAGTGTAGATTAGAAAACCTTCCAATTCTCCAGTTATGGTTAAAATTGGTGCATTCATTAACCTTTTCTTTAATTCCTGAAAACTGTGTATGCATTTCTCTGTCCATTCAAAATATACGCCCTTGTGAGTTAACTATGTTAATAATCCTGATATTTTGGAGGATCCCTCAATAAACCTTCTGTAGTATCCTGCTAATCCCAAAAACCTGCGAATCTCTCCCACTTTGGTTGGCCTTGACCAATTCAATATTCTCTCTACCTTATTGGGGTTCACCTCTATTCCATGTGCTATTACCACATGACCTAGAAAGACCTCCCATTTTAGCCAAAATTTGTATTTCTTGAATTTAACAAAAAGTCTTTCCTTCATAAGGATCCCTAACACAATTCTCAAATGTTTTTCGTGCATTTCTTCACTTTGAAAGTAGATCAAAATGTCATCAATGAATACAATGACAAAATGGTCCAAGTATTCATGGAAAGTCCATGAAAACTTCATGAGCATTTGTTAAGCCAAACAACATAACTAAAAATTCATAGTGACCAAACCGAGTTCTAAAGGTTGTTTTTGAAAGATCACTAGATTTGATCCTCAACTTGTGATATCCTGACCTCAAGTCGATTTTTGAAAATACTCTGGCCCCTCGTAATTGATCAAACAAGTCTTCGATTATAGGTAGGGGATACTTATTTTTAATGGTTATTCTATTCAATTCTCAATAGTCGATACACATCCTCATTGTCCCATCCTTCTTTTTGACAAAAAAACACCGGTGCTCCCCATGGTGAAATGCTGGATCGAATGAATCCTTTTTCAACAATTCCTCTTTTTGAGCGTTTAGTCCTACAACTCCTTTGGTGACATTTTGTAAGGAACCTTAGAAATAGGTGCGGAACGGGGAATTAGATCAATTATGAATCCCATTTCCCATTTCGACGGCATTTCATTCAAATCATTAGGAAATACCTCCGGGAACTCTCATACCACCTTAACATTACCCACTTTCAGTTTTTTTATCTTTCTTAGCTACTATTGACATCAAAAATCCACTACGACCTTCTCATTTCAAGAGTTTCTTACCCTTCAATGCATAAATGATATGGGGTAGAGTTTTTGTCTTAGTTACGGGGAGACAACGTTCCATTTTTCCAGGATGCTTAAAAACCACTTTTCGTTCGAAATGTAGAATAGTTGCGTGATTCTGAGACGCCAGTCTATTCCCAAAATTACGTCGAACTCTTGCATGTTCAAGAGATATAAGTTTGCTTATAAAGATTTATCATCAATATGTAACTTAGTTGTCCTCACTATAGTGTATGTACCTAACATTTCTCCTGAGGGCATAAAAACTTCTAAAGTTGTACTTGTATGTTCCCTAGGTGTTTTGAGTTTTCTTACAAACTTTGGAGATACAAAAGAATGAGTGGAGCTAGAATCAATCAAAGTATAAGAATGGGTTCGAGATATAAGGATGTTACCCACTTAGACGTTGCAATCTTGGTCCTCTTCTTGCTCCATGAGTGCATACACCCTGGCTTGGCCTCTAGGAGGATTTCCAGGCTTTTGTTACTATTGCTGCTTCTGTCCCTTAGGGCATGTCTTTGTCATATGGCCGTTTTACCACAATTAAAGCATACACTGATCCCCATGAGGCATGCTATAGCATGACACTTTTGGCACTTGCCACAAGTTGGATACTACTGAAAATTGTTCACACTTGGGTCTTATTTATACTTAATTACGAAGTTATGCTTTCCTTTTCCTTTGTAATCCTCCCATTTGCATTTTTTTGCTGTACATGCTGCTTGTTCTCCCTACTTTTGTGACGTTTAAAATCTATCAACTGTGCCTCTACTAACACTTCATGGTAGGTTTCCAGTTGAAGTACTATCAAAGCCTGCCTTAGGTTATCTCTTAGCCCCTCTTCAAAACATCTCGCATTCTTTTCCTTTGTGTCCACAAGGTGAGGGGCATAATGTGATAATTCCTCAAATTTTATCTCAAACTCAATTAAGGACATCGAGCCTTGAACTAAATTGAGGAACTCTCTCTCCTTTTGATTGCGAATACTTGTGGGGTAGTACTTTTTCTCGAAAAGTTCCTTGAATTCGTTCCATGTCCAGATGTGTCCATGAACCCTTGTCCTTGAGGTTGAGTCCCACCAGCGTATGGCACCTTTCTTAAGCATGAATGTTGAACATGTAACTTTTCTACCATCGGGACATTCAATGAGGTCAAAAATATTTTCTATTCCGACCAACCAATCATCTTCTTCCAATAGGTCGATGCCACATTCGAAGGTTGGGGGTGCTATTTCCTGAAAAGTTCCATAACAATAGCAGCAATATTCTTGTTGTCCTCTCACATAGCTGGTGCCTGCGATTGAGGTGGTGACGATTGTGGTGGCGGTGTCGGTTGTGGTGGTGGTGGTGTTTGCTAAAGCAACGTAGTTTGGACAATCGCACTCATCATAGCTAGAAATTACTGAGCAATATGTGGGCCAACACCACTAGGTTGGGATTGCAATGACTGTTGACCATTGTTTGTTCTTCTATATTGGGGTGCCATAACCTTAATAAATAATATTACAATAAGTAAAGATTAAATGGAGAAAATTTTGCATATTTCATTCATTGGATCTTAATGATGTCATAAAGGTACGGAGGGCATTCCATCCGTCCAAGTAAAAGGAAAAATCTACTAAATAAAATGATCGCAAGGTATAAAAAGTGCTCAAACACACAAGGAAAATCATATAATAAAGCAAGAATCTAAACATAAAACTATAGTCTAGTAGTTTCTCCCATTGCTCTCATCCTGGTTTGGTTATGGGTCCTCTAAAGGGTCTTCTTTCTCGTTCGAGTTTCCAGGCACATACTCTATTATGTTACCTACATTTTCCACCTCTGGTATTTCCTCATGATCACTCCCATGGGGCACGATACAAGGCTAGTGTTGGTGGCAGTCTGGTTCATACCCCTCAGGCCCTTCAATCCATGCTATTGATCATTCACCTCTCTCTAAGGCTGCTAATAAGTTCGACAAATATTTCTCAGTCATACATAAAATCCAGTTGTTCAGTAAAGTCTCTCCAATATTCGGTAAGGGTTCTTAGGAGGGGAAAAATGCTTCATCCCTGTTAAATTCATGTCTATTTAATCGAGCCCCTGGTAAATGGATTCAATAGCAACCAAATGTTCTATGAGATTATGGCTTGAGTCCCTTGTATAAAATCTAATTAGGTGAAAGAATCTTGATCGATTTTGTCTAATAATCCTCTCACTTCTTGTCTAGGCTGGACCTTTAGTCTTCTGCGAAAGACATAAAAGGCTTAATCAGTATCACTATTCATATTTAGGGTTTCAAAATGATGGAAGTCTCTCAATTTAAAAGTTTCATGAAGTGGAAGATTCTTAAAAAATATCTGAAAGGTATCCCGTTTTTGTTAAATAGGAATATATATGTTTTTAATAGAAATAGAAGTTTCGTAAAATATGGATTCTTAAAATAAAGGTTTCTAAAATCGAATATTCTTACAAGTTTCAAATAAAGGATTGGAAATCTTATTAAATTTGGAATAGGTTTTGAACTATTGTTTTTGTTATATTGACATGAATAACGTTCGACAGAGTGACTCCCAGGTGAGGAGGGGGGTCACAAGTGAAACAGTTAAATCTCAAACTCTCCTTAGACAATTTATGTCTTTTTGACAAAGTCTTTCAGTTTTGCGAATACACTAGCCAAGAAAACTTGATCAATAAGTAAGAAAATGGAAGAAATTAGACGTATAATTCTCTTTTCTTTTTAATTAGACTATTATTTGATCAAGAAATTCTCTAAGGTCGACTATTCTCATATGTTGATGCGTTCCCTAACGTACCTAATAGACTAAAGTCCCATTATCATAAAATTGTCGTTTTCATAACTACAGATTTTTCGAAATTTAAGGGCATGTCCTCTTTCCTATTTTCGAAAACGCCTTTTTGAAAACAAGTTAAAATTTACAAAGAAAACCCAAAACGACAAAATCGTTTTGGGTGTTTTCAGTTATAATCAAGACAAAATTTACAAAACGCGTTTTGAGTATTTTAAAAACAATTTTTCAAAATGTCAAAAATAATACATTTTTAACAATCTCAAAATAGACACTCAAAACACAAAATTCAAAACATAAAGATAACATGTCCTAAACTTTCAAAATTTTGGAACTTTCCATAATTAGGCACATATAAAGAGGATCTTGTACATAAATAAGTACATTTTCATAATTAAACAAAATTTTAATTTGTTTGAACATAATTGCATATATATGTATTAACATAATCGTGCATGAACATGGTTAAATTTTCAAAAACTAGCATACTATAAACATAGGCAAGCATAGTGAACATGATTAAATAGTCGTCATCATATAATAATAACATTAAATAATGCAATTACACCTCTTTCAACCTGATTCAAGGGTGTCAGAGCTTGGTAATTGGCATCGCGTGGCGGTGATCTAATAAAACTTCAATCTGAATTTTTTTTCATATATAGAAACCTATTTATGTAATTAAAAATATATAATATTTTTTAAAAAAAATGTTTCTATGGACAGTAAACAGTGTTTTTCTAAAAAAATTGAAATTTTTAAAAAAAAAAATTTTTTTGTCTACAGAAACGTAGACCCGCTCTGATACCATGTTGTAACGACCGAAATTTTACATTTGGAATCATTATACATGTACTATAAAAGAGTACTTTTATAATCAAAAGAAACAAAAAGATAATATTTTCTTAACATGCAATGATTTAAAATTAGTTTTAAGAGAAATACAATAAATATTATTAAAATACTTAACTACATAATTTATTTTTCATTTTTCACCCACACAAGTACAATCCACATTTGATTGCCTCGAACTAACTTTTTTAGTTACCTATAAAAGGTTTAACATGTACGTGTGAGACATAAATCTAGTAAATGAGTAATAACAAATTTTATCTCATATTTAAATACAAAAAATCATAACATACATATGGAGACACGGGGAATAAAAATTCGAATTTTGTGACTATAATTCTCATGCGTAGCGCTACTAAACTCCGGTCCTTTGAACTTACACGTATATGACATTCATCATAATCATAATTTGGATTTCCGTATCATCATATTCATAACATAAATTTTCGTAGTTTAAATAACGAAATAACAATATGTAACTTACCGTTGTACGGAAGAACCCAAAATATGATTTTACTATTTCTAATTTTCAGCCAAACCCAACTTAATCAGATTGACTTAAGTTTTATCAAAATCTCTTATTCTACCGTTCTATTAGTTTGAACTAGCCACATTTATCTTCCTGTGATTTTAACAGTCAAATCTATGAAGAACTCAACAAAGAGAGGTGCAAATGATATCACGAGATTGGATCACGTTATTTTGTAAAAGTTAAGATTGAATATGTCATAGTCAAATTAATGTAGTGTTATTGTAATATAAAAAAATTAATTATTGTTCGAAATCCCGGAACCGAATAGAATGGAACCAAACCGAACTAAATCGAACCCGAACGGTTCCATAATTAAATTTAGATCCGATGGTTCCATACACTAAATATCCAAAAATTTCGGATTTGATTCGGTTCTCTTTAGAATCGAACCGAACCGGACCATGCCCACCCCTAGTACAAACATTCATTCCTTTATTAATACCACAAGTTTTTCCATATATAGTATAATCAATCACTCAACTAATTACCCAATTAAATATATTAATAAATATATAATTACTACTAATAAGTTATTGTCATATAATTAAACATTTGATTTAAATTATGCCAAAATAAATATTCTAACATATCATATAAAAATATTAGATTACTAATTACATAAATGTAAATAATGTTTCTAATTTTAATAAATGAAAGTTTCTCCAATTATAATAATTAACCAATTAATTAGGTTAATTGACATAAAATATTTATNTGCCAAAATAAATATTCTAACATATCATATAAAAATATTAGATTACTAATTACATAAATGTAAATAATGTTTCTAATTTTAATAAATGAAAGTTTCTCCAATTATAATAATTAACCAATTAATTAGGTTAATTGACATAAAATATTTATATCAAATGCAATCATATTATTAAGATTTACCGAAGGAAAAATTTGTACATGTATAAAAGAAATTGATCAATGGTCCTACACTATTGGTCAACATTTAGGTCTCCAGATAAAAAAAAAAATTACTTATTGTAACGCCCCAAATTTT
>CAIGRN010187333.1:0-10088 GCA_903798345.1 Fraxinus anomala
TTCTCTTTCTCCTCCTCCTGCTGCTGCTCCAGGTATGGCAGCTGCTGGATTCTAGCAGACTTTTTGCTTTTCCAATTACCTACATCATTAATTCAAGTGAATTGATGTACTTAAAAGGAAAATTATATACACATAATTGGTCTTCAATACAAAGATGAAAATATACCATACGTAATTTACCAAAACGCAAAAATTGATCCCAGGTTTAGAAACCTTTATACTACCGTCTAATTTGAAGAAATTGAGTTTATTGTCATTTTACAGTTTCTTTTAAGTTTTCCTCTAATAAGCAACGGATTCATAATTTGGCAGATCAAACTTTAACCTAATGGCGCTTGTTCAGTATTTAATCTCGTTATTTAACTTTTGTTGTTTCTCTATGTCATTATCACCATCATGAGTTAACAGCCTCATCTTCATCTTCATTTCTATATCATGTTCAAGTGAAGTTATTTTCATCTGGGAATACTTCGTGATTTTTCTTTTTTATCTTTCTGATGAGTTGTGTGAACATAATACTTCAATGATTACAGAATATTGTGCTGATTATAGAATGCTATGCTGACTTATACCTGCTAAGAGCATTTCAGTTAATTGTCACCCGACAAATGTTTTTGACCTCGAGTTATGTTGAATTTGACCATTAATTATTTGGTTGATGCCTAATATTTGTGAGAGTGTCGTCGGTGCTTTATATTGTTTATGATGAAATTTATAAATGTGGCGTTGGGTACTTGTTTTTGCTCAAGTTGATATTCTTGTCTAACCAGTATCTTTATGTGTCTGATGATTTAATCATCATTTGATTTTACAGGCCTTGAAAATGGTAATGGAAAAGGAGAATTGGCAGATAATGCCGCCAGACACAATTCAAGTAGTAAGTTTTGCCGGACTGGTTGGTGATGGAGCAGCATTGATTGCTTCATCTAATAATTCTCCCAGTTCTCAATTACTGGAATCCAATAGATCAGTAGGTTCAGTTGAAAATAGATCGAAGAGGAGTGGATTTTCGCATTGGCTTGAAAGAGGAAACCCATTTTCATCAAAACTGAATGGTGGTACCACGGAAAAATCCGATTCCTTCCAACTTAATGGATCAACCATGCATGGAGAAAGTGGAAATACTGATGAAATGTATCAGAATAGTATATCTACTCAGAAAATTAGTGCTGGAAATGATGTCAATGGGGGTGCTTCTCTTTCAGAAGATGAAAGTGAAGATCTCCATGCTGATTTTATTGATGAAGACAGTCAGCTTCCAAGTCGTATTTCCAATCCAAATCGTTTAAGACATCACTCTTCTCGTTGGAATGATGAGGGGATGAGAGCACAAACAGGATCATCACTTAGCCTCTTGAAGTGAGCTCTTCATCTAATTCAGTACAAATACTACATGTGGATCTGTTATTAAGCTGACTGACATTTTACATGTCAGGTTGATGGACAAGTATGCAAGACTGATGCAGAAATTAGAGATGGTCAATATTGAGTTTTTAAAGGTAGTTTCATCACATGTTCACCGAAGGCACGATGATTTTAGTTTCTTTTCCTTTTTCACCTCTCTCTCTCTCCCTCTCTCTCTCTCTCTCTCTCTCTCTCTCTGTGTGTTTGCATCTTTGTATTTTATTTTTTATTGTCAATTTTTCTTAACAGGGCATTTGCCAGTTGTTTGAGATCTTTTTCCACTTTGTCTACGTGACATTTGGTCAGCAGAATACTCATCCAAGTGGAAAGGCCTCCGCAGACTTGCTTCCTCGTAAGTATTGTTCAGTCTCTTTCCCTCTTTCATTCAGCACAAAAGAATACTTTACTCAATTATACTTTTGTCTGGTAATTCTTGAGTTTGTCTATCCATTTCGAGTCCCTTCTTTTTCTTTGGTACAGCATGTCATTTTTTGGCTGCTTCTTGTAAAACACCATTATGTTTATGGTCCACAGACAGGCTAAAGACTGCAATATCAAGAATAACACAAGAGTGTGATCAGTGGATAAATCCCCAGTCTGCATCCCCGATATCTCCAAATGCATCATTCACTCATATGGATGTCACCCCTACCAGTCCTCCGAGTCACTTGAATAGCCCATCTTTTGGTCTCAAGGTGACTAGCTACGTAGATAACTCATTCCCTCTAGCTTGCATGTGGATTTTGCTTGTCTAATAATGGAATTTGTTCAGTTTATTGGATGCAAGTTGCTCTATTCAATTTTAGTTTATTGGATGGAAGTTGCTCTATTCAATTTTTGCCAATTCCTTTTCTAAAAGTTGGAGCAAACAAAAATTTAGGCATATGTCTTCACATGCGTTGATTTGAAGGCACTTCAAATTTACACAATCAAGTTACATTAGCATGATTAATATCTAATGGATATCAAGTAACTATTGAAAAAAAAAAATTTAATTTGCATTATGAGAACATATGCAGAGCTCCTCTATTTTTGGTCCCCCTTTATATTTCCCTTGCACCAGGCGTTAAAAGCTATTGTGCAATGATGTGGAAATTTAGATTTTTTTTTTCTAGTTTTTGAAGCTAAAAGGTCTCAAAAATCTCTGTGCAAAGAAGCACTATGAGTTGGGATCCCTTTCCACTTGTGTGCCTGTGTTTCATATGTGATCAAGGGATTTTAATGTTTGTTATTTGTTGTTCGACATTGAATGGCCTACATGGTTGTTCCAAACATATTTTTGTGACTCCAAATTGGGATGTATAGCTTCATAGATGTGTTATGATGTTGACTAATTTTGGAAATCAAATTAAAAATACGTTTATCAAACATCTCATTCAATTTTTAATTACTTATAGCGTCACACGTTAATTATTAATTCATGAAAACAGTTTAATATTCTAAAATATTATTTTTTTAAATCTAAATTATACGTTGCTTAATTAATGTAAAATGCCAATTAAGTTATTATTTCTCGATATTTTAAAAGTTGATTTACATAAGGTTGGCTAAAATATAGTATATATTTTTATTATATAAAAAGTAATAAATTGTTTTCCTGTCATTTGACTTTCTTTGTCCGCTTAAAAAAGTATTCATTTTTACCAAAACTTATGACTATTTTAAGTAAATCCAAACAGGCCCTTAACTCTTTCTTGTGAATATGGCTTTCGTTGTTCATAATTTTTTTTTCTAATTGGCTTTCAGCTAATTGATTTATTGTCATGAAAGATTGCTTTATTTCTATTCCCTGCTAGATTTAATTGGATCAGGCAATAATTTGGTGGTATTGAAAACAGTCTCTATATGTGTAATATGTGAACTCTGTTGGCTAGCTAATGGCTTAGATCCTCCATTGAAGAAAAAAACAAAAGAAAACGAGATGAAGAAAAGAAGATGATGAATGCACTTAAGAAGAAACCCATTAACCATGGTTATTGCTGGGAACTCCCTCTATACAAACTTCTAGTTTCTTTGCTTGAGCAAAAGAATATGACTTTCATCTATTTTCCCTTTAACTATGATTTATGGAATGTCAAATACAATCAAATCCTAATGTAGGATGAAGGAAGGAGAGAACTTGTAAAAGTTCTTGTATTGGAGATTCTATATTCTGTGATACTACGAAAAAAAGCTGTCATTCAATGAGCAGATCTGGGAGATCTCTCTTCCTCACACACATTCCCATGCCTTAACATGCATTAGTTATTTACAGTAATTCATATTAAATATGGCGCTGCAGAACTTGTCTGATCGAAGAGGCTCATTTTGACTGTTATGTAAATAATTCTCATTAATATAATGCTGCAGGAAAGATGTGCAGGTGCTGACACTATATCGCTTGTTGCTAAATTGTTGCATAGATCAAAAGCCCATCTTCAATCAACGCTTCTGCAAAATAATGGAGCAATAGTTGAAGACTTCTACGTGCATATGGTATGTATTGTATTCGCATTTAGAATAATCATGTGTTCTCAAGTGCTTCTGGTATGATTTGCTAAAGTTGTCTACATTATGGGGCAAGATAAAAGTGTGGTTGATATAACTCTTTGAAACTAGTGGGAATTTCTAGATTGGTGTTTAGTGCAGTAAACTTTAGATAATTTTGATTTTACAAATGACTAGTGCTTTCATCCTTGATTTTAATTGTGTCCTTAAAATTTGTGGTATTTGAACCCTGATTCATTTTTATTTTTTATTTTTATATCAAAGTTGTGGTGTTTGAACCCAATACCTTTGCTTGATATAATGCTGAACAACCTTATTTCAAGTTTGAGAGTTATGTTACTTATTATTGTAGCATTGCAGCACTCTGTTGTCGTCATTGGCGTATAATAATGTCATTGTTGTTATCATTTTATTATTATGACCATTATCTATTATTATGATTTTCATCCTTAGTTTCAAAACTTTTTATTGTTGTTAATATTGTTGGTATGATTGTTACATTTGGTGATTATTAGTTGCTTAAAGCTAACAGTAGTTATTTTGACTGGCCTTTTTGACAGGTGGGTGCTGTACCTGAACTTACGGAGCATATTCATAGAACTACTGCTAGACTCCTCCTCCACATAAATGCGTAAGATACAATAAAATATTAATCTATTATGACTTATCTCATTTATTGGTAAAGTGACAGATGCACACTAATTGCTGGCCAGGTAAATGAAATTTGTAACTACATAGTTGAGGTTTTTAAGTTAGTCCCCTTAATTTCTGTATTTTTCCTGTTGCTTCTGAATTTCGTCCATCCACTATAATTTTTAATTTTCTCCCTGTTATATTCTCCTACCAAGACGGTGTCATAATATGTAACCTTTTTACAGTACTTTCCTATCCATAATTGTAGTCAAAGAGATAATGCTTTTACTCGTAATTTTCTAACACTAACTTCTTTACCCATATTCGTGAAATCTAAGATAGCATTGCACATTACCTTGAGAGATAATCTTCTTCATGGAAAGTCTTATCAGTTGAATAAAAATTTCTTGAAGGAACCCACAAGCCTCATACACTGAAGTTGTGCCAAATTACCCAAACTTCTCTTAGATATTATATTATAAGGAGAGGGATTAAAATTGGACAAAACTAGCCAGATTTTGGCACCATGATTTTGTCTTTAAAGAGGCCTTTGAAATTTGCATAAATAGGTCATGTTGCATTCTCAGGTGGTTTTCATCAGCTTGGTTTTTAGATGAGTTAGGAGTGATCTGTTTCGAAGCCTCGATTTAGTTTAAGGTTAAATAGACTAAAGTTTGAACAGCAGAAACTTTTGAGCATCGTGTAGGGCATTAGATCTTTTGACGTGATGGAGAGATTCACCGGCATAGTTTTGCTTATGGGTACTTCGAACTTTTAAGTAGTTTTTTTTTTTTTTCAACTCACTTATCTAGTTTAAGCCCTGATTTGTTAGAGCCTGAGATGATTCATGCCTTGCAGTCCACTATGTTAGTGACAGTTATTTGTTGCTGCTGGCTCACAGGCATATGCGGCTTGTTTATAAACTTTGAAGCCCTTCAAAGTTGAGTAGATTTGGCACCTTCTGATGAAGGAATAGAAAATATTTGACAATGTATTTACAACTTGTATATTGTAATGCAACCATTGATAAAATAGTTCATATTTAACCTCCTGTATACCCCCCATAACCATGAACTTTGTATACTGATTTTTTGTGATTTAAGACTGCTTTGTATTTCATGACTACTATCTATGTTAGTGATGTGTTAATTTATGATTATTATTATTGTTATTTTCCTTTACTTTTCTTTCGAGCTCTTTCGTTATATTGAACCTGTTAACCGTTCAATGCTCTCATTGGAAGAGAGACTGTAGCCTTCAAATTCAAAATCAAGTGAGCTATTTTAACCTACTTGTATATGGTCTATCCGCACCCTAGTCTACCCCAACATAAAGGAGAGGAAAAAAATAAATTATAAAGATTTCTCTCCTAATTCTTTCATCTTTCCAGCGCTCTCTTCTTTTAAGTCGTCCTTCTCCCTTCCCTCTTGTATGTTAGGTCCTACATGCTTTACTCTCCTCTCTAACATGATAATCTAATTACTCCATTTTTTTAAATCTATCTGTTAAGACAGGTGTCTTTAATGACTTCTTTAACGTGGATTTAAAAAAAAAAGAAAAAAAGAAACTTCTTTTAATGGTATTGACTGGAAGGATTTGTGCAGATATGTTGACCGGATCGCCAATTCTAAATGGGAAGTGAAAGAGCTCGGACTAGAGCACAATGGGTACGTTTCTTTTGTTCTTTGCTGATTACAAACCTGAACCCTCCAAAATTAACACAATTAGCATCATCCTTTAAAAAAACCGTTATATTCCTCCTTGCTTGATGATTGCTATCTTAATCAGTGAAAAAGAACTTTGGTTTTTGTAATTGAGTAACGAATGGCCATTACTTCAAAATGGAATACCATTACCAGCCTTTTGAGTTTTAATACCATATGAAGAAAATACTGGTGGAAGTATAGTTTTTGATCATAAAAAAAAAAAAAAAAAAAATCCAATATTTTTGAAGTCAATTAGCAGCAAGGTTTTAGAGACCAGGCGTATTTAGTGCTCGAAAATGTTCAAAATATTTGGTTGGTTTATCCAGTAATTTCAAATATGAAGGGAAAAAGAATTAAGACGACAATTGGGGCATATGCTGCACTCAAGTGATTAACAAAGAAGGTATTAAAAGTTGTTCTACTCTATTGTCTATAAAAGCTTCATCAGTTAGAGATGCGACAAATTTACTTATCTCTCTCTTCAATATGCTCCCAGAATCATTTTTTTCAAAAGCCTTGTATGTGCACAAGTTCATTAAATGGGCAGTGCTGAGAATTTAACTTGGTACTGTTGCTTGCTTCAATTACTTTTTGGTCCACTACATTAAAAAGCTTAAACTGTTAGAGATGTGCAAATTTATTTATTTAAAATTTGTCTTCAACAGAAGTCTTCGCATACTCTGAGTAGATTAAATTTTGACATCTTAATTCCGAGTCCTAACCTCGTCACCATTAACTCCTCGACTGATTGTAAAAATAGTATCATCTCCAAGCCTTGCAACAAAATTCTGCTTGACCTTCAGGTCACCTTGTAACTTTATGGTATGCTCCGTTATTACAACATGTGATCAGTTCTGAAATTTCTGTGTCAATAGGTATGTTGATTTACTGCTGGGAGAATTTAAGCACTACAAAACAAGGCTAGCTCATGGAGGTATTCGAGAGGAGGTATGACTGTTAATTCAGTATTTATAGTTTCTGTCTGAAATTAATGGCATCAGATATTTTAATCAGAAAATCATTTATTACAGTAAATTTATTCCATCGCTGGTTGCACAGTCTCCATGTGCGAATGATTGGGTAAAAAATACTGGCAGTCACTTAACTTATAGCAAAATTTCATGTTGGTCACTAAACTTTATATCGTTTCAACATGGTCAATGGACTTTACTTTTTGTTTCACTTTAGTCACTAAATTGAATACCATTAGCTTTTATTATAGGATGGCCAATGTGGAAGGCCTCCATGTCGACGACACGTCCTATCGTTGTCTGTCACATCAGATAGTTCTTAAGAAAAACTAATTGATTTTAACCGAGTGACCGAACTTAAAAAACAGAAAATGAATTCTAGAGGCCATTTTGAAACAAATAAAGTTCATTGACTAACATGATACTTCATTATGAATGGAGTGACTTAACATTGTTTGCAACCTGCAAATGACATATATTCATTTTCTTTTTGGTGGGGGAATTTTAAACTCGAATTGATTCAGATGAAAACCTACATAACTGGTAACATGGAAATTTGCTTTACAACTAAAGGATGGGGAGAGATGGAGACTATTTCACCTAATCTTCCTAATTAGGTTACAATATGAATTTTCTTACATTGCGCTGAACAAAAGTGATATTGTCTTCTCATCTTCAAGCCTTGTAATGGTTGCCTGCCTGGGGTCAGTTCACATTATTATGGTTTTAAAATTTTTACTTCAAAGTCTCAAGCCTTAGCTGATCATCTGCATTGTATCTTAATGAATATAAAAAAATACAAAGTCTTGTTCCCTTTACTTTGGTAAGCTGCATAAATCATTTTTATCCACTTCATTCAATTTGTCAATATATCTATTGAAGATCCAAAGCTACTTAATTCTTTGCAACTAAACATCCCACAGCAATATAGCATCGCTCATGTGAACTGGATCTTATCTTATGATTATGCAGTTAAATTACGAGAACTATTTTTACATTTTTGGCTTGGACTTTGTTAAAAAATTGGCTAAGTGAAGTGAATGTTGAAGCAAACTAGCATAAAAGAAAATTATCATATTGTGCTGCTTCTATGACTTGCTAGTCACTATTAGCTTTCTCCGGCTGTAAACCCAGGTGCAAGACCTTCTCTTAGAATATGGACTTGAAAACGTTGCTGAAACTCTCATCGAGGGTCTATCTAGGGTGAGGAGATGTACTGATGAGGGAAGGGCTCTCATGTCCCTGGATCTTCAGGTTTCATTTTACTCGTGCTGAACTGTTTCATTGTCCACATTGATGTTGACCATTTGGTTTACCCTAGTGTTCTTATTCTCAGGTTTTAATTAACGGCCTAAAGCATTTTGTCTCAATTGATGTGAAACCGAAATTGCAGATGGTCGAAACTTTCATCAAGGTAAAAGAAATTAACAACCCTTTTCTTTTAGTTTCATTGAAATTGCTGTATATATTAAATTTCCTTTTTTTCACTTTCTCAACAGGCCTACTACCTTCCCGAAACCGAATATGTCCACTGGGCTCGTGATCATTCGGTATGAAAATGGATCTACATTTAGACATTTTAATATTTTCTTTAAATATTAAATTTTTTCTTTATAATTAAATTTGCAGGAATACAGTAAAAATCAAATTGTTGGTCTGATCAACCTTGTTGCAACAATGAAAGGGTGGAAAAGGAAAACCAGATTGGAAGTGTTAGAAAAAATAGATTCAATCCTTTCATAAAAGGCTGTATTTAGCAGCACCGTACAGGACCTTTAAAAGGTTTGCGGTTCCTCAATTTTTGTGTTCTGTACGATCGATGTAAAGTGGAAAATATATTCTTCCATTTCTTGTAGGAATTCGTACGAGTTGTATATTGGCTTATTTGTAATATAATTTCCTCCCAGAAAGGAATAAGATTGTAATTTTGAACACACTATACGGCACGTTAGTGCTTGAATTCTCATAATCAAATTATCAGTTTCCTGGCTTGTACCTTTTCATTTTTCAAGGGAAAAATCCCTATTTGATCATTATTTTGTACTAAATTTCTGCATTATGTTGATACGTGTATAATGAAATCGTTAAGTGTTAAATTTTAATGAGAAAAATGAAAAGATAGCATATTAAAAATAAGATTTAAGTTTCGTGGACATTATAAGTTGATCAAACTTAATTTTATTTATATATTTCATTTTATCACAACTTTTATCTAATTTTTAGTTAAATATTTCATAAAATGAATCAGCTTATAATCACAAAAGTTTGATCAAATAGGAGCTTAAGAGCATTTTCAATGGTGGTGTAAAATAAATATTTTAGATCTCCAAAATGATCATGAATCAGCTTATAATCACAAAAGTTTGATCAAATAGGAGCTTAAGAGCATTTTCAATGGTGGTGTAAAATTAATATTTTAGATCTCCAAAATGATCGAAAAATCTCTTCAATTGAGAGATGCAAGGGGGGTGCAAATATATATATTGCATTCAAAACGGATATATCCTCACTACGAAAATAAAAATTATAAAACTGCATAATTGTGCACCAGTTCAATCTAGATAAATTTTACTTTTTCTAAGATCGAAATGTATGAAACTTGTATGCATGGAGCACCAACATGGAACGAGACATTAGTAGGGGTTGACTTCTTCAATTTACTTCAATGTTAGAATGCCTCTGATATTGTCAAGTATAGTACATGCAGTGGCGGACCCAGCACTGAAGTTCAGCCCGGGCGGACGTTGACCATTGACCGTTGACAATCAATAATCGTAAAAGCGAAGTTGTTTTTTAATATTTAATTAAATAATATTAAAAATTATTCAATATACATGTAAACATACTAAAACATAAAAAAATATATATATATATAAATAAACGTAAT
>CAIGRN010187337.1:0-10568 GCA_903798345.1 Fraxinus anomala
ATATAGACACACACAATAGAAAATAAATGATAAAAAGACTAAAAATAAAACTAATAATTATGTCAAATAGTTAAAACAAAAAATTGTTAATTTGTTTAGAAAAAAATAGAATAAATTGATTTATCGAATATAAAAAAAATTGGTTCTTCGGTTCTTGGTCTAGAACCGATAACCGAACCAAACCCATCGGTTCTCGATTCAGATACTTGTTCGGGTTTTTAATTTTAAAAAAATCGTTCGGTTCCTTCGGTTCCGATTTGGTTCGATTCGGTTCGGTCTTTTTGCCAAACCCTAATTACAATTATATCTTTAGTAAATTTTGCAAACTTTTTTGATAATCTTAAAACATGAAAAATCACGATCTCTACACACTGCAACAGTTCAATAGTCTAGTATTCAATAATAATTCACACAAGAAAATAAGAATGTAAGATTATGATTTCTCTTTTCTTATGCTAGAAAAATTATGAATGCATGTTATAATTTCTCAAAATCTAATAGATTATTAATAGAAGTTTAAGTGACTTTGACCCACTCATTAAACAAGTCGGTCCAATATGTAATTAATATAATTAATTAAATTTGGTCCATAAGTTAATTAATTTGATTAAAACTTAAGCACATTAATAAGCAACCTAATTAATTAATTTTACCAATGTCCAAAACATGTCTATTAATTTATTTTTAATATCATTCTTCTAGTTCTCATTTTTATATGTGACCTATTAGGTTTTCGATTATGATGCCTAAAGACGTGAACTATTATTTTGATCTAATTAAATTAAGATAAATTAAAATATCCTTTTTAATTTATCATTAATTTACCTATATAATTAATCCACATTTTTCGTCTCAGATTGATACCAAGCAACGTATTAGGGCACTACATGTGACGAGAAGTGTCACATGGTACGATAAAATTAAACTTGTTCGTTTATCATGAAACTATAATTTTTTCATTATCGATTATCAATTGTATATTTTATCCCACTTTTAAGTCAATATTAGTCGAAAACTCGACAAAACAACGTCCAATGTCACCATAGAAAGCACTATGATAACATCAAGTCGAATGACCAATTTCACTATCGAATGTTAGAGATTAACCACTGACACTCAGATAGTTATTAATATGAAATTTATCAACAAGTATCACATGTGTTGATTTATATATTACTACATTTTAACTTGTGAGATCAATTACTCAGTTCATAAACAGCACACAGTGGTCTATCCGTAATAACGATATTTGTATCTCGTTATTACTTACGATCACAGACAATTTAATATTTAATAATATGTAATTTGTTTCTCACTATCACAACTTCTTATGATCAAAAAGTTACTTAAACTTGAGTTTGAGGACTCTATTAGTATAATTCATTAATATAATAATTCAATTAAATAATAGATCTACCATAAATAAAATATATTAATCATATTTAAAATGTTTACATCCAAAATCGATTGAACGTAGGGCATAACATTTACAACTCCCACTTGCAGTAGATCTTTTCACTTATGTATTTTATACCATAAGAGTTTACATGGCGATTATATTTATACTGCGACAAATTTTTGTCAGTGGATTTGCAATATTATCAATTGTGGGAACTCATTCTTTTTTTACGCTATTTCTTTGTATTATCTCTTCGATAAGATAATACTGCCTTAACATATATTTTGATCAATAATGAGACCTTAGTTCATTTGCTTACACGATGACTCAATTGTTATCACAATACAAAAGTATGGGATCAACAATATTATGAACTAATTCAAGTTCATTGATGAATTTCATGATCTAGACCACAACATCATTGCTTTAGAAGCAATGATGTATTAGGCTGCTGTTATTGAATCACCGATTATTTCTCGTTTGGAACCTTTCCGACTAACCACTTCATTATTAAGAGTAAAATCATATACTGATTGAGATTTGTTGCCATCCTAGTCCAATTGAAAGTTAGCATTCGTGTATAAATGAACTCTTAGTTTCTTTTCTCCATATAAAATCTTATCTTCTTAAGATTTTATTTATATAGATTGGGATAGGTCAAGCAATCTTCTAGATTTATATCTATAAGATCAAGTTGATTTTCCCATATCTTTTATGGAGAAATTCATTGACAACCAAAATTTCACCGATTGAAACATATGGACATCATTTTTTATTAATAATATGTCATGTACTTATAATATTAAAAATACAACAACGCTCTCACCTATTTTCTTGTAAAGAAATGGTTCAAATTTGTTTTTAATAAAATCAAACATTTTGATTGTCTAATTGAAGATATGATTCCAGCTCCTAGAGCCTTGCTTCAATTTGTATATCAAACGATCTAACTTGTATACTTTGTTAGCATTTTTAGATTCAAAACTTTCAAGCTATATTATGTGCACTTCTTCTTACAAGTTCAAATCAAGGAAAGTAGTTTTGACATCCATTTGTCATATTGCATAGTCATGATAAGCAGCTATTGCAAGCAAAATCTAAATGGACTTTAGCATGTCTACATGTGTAAAGGTTTAATCAAAGTCAAATCTTAATATTTGTTTATAACCTTTTGTTATTGTCTTGCTTTGTATGTATGTGTGTTTTCGTTCATGTTGACTTTTTTTTTTTCATAAACTCATTTACAACTTATGGATTTTATTTCATCGGGCGATTCGACCAAAGTCCAAACCTTGTTCCCATTCATCGGGTTTATTTCGAATTGCAAGGCCTCATATCATCTCTTTGAGTTAGCACTTGATTTCTTTTTTTTTTTGCATAACTAGTAGGTTCATCATCCTCGATTAGTAATGCATGATTAGTAATCATAATTTGTACCTTCTAGAAAGTTGAATAATCCTATCATTCTTACGTGAAACCGAAATTTCCGCAAGAGTCTCTACTTCTTGATCAAAATTTTATCCATCGATATGTGTGAGATCAAACACAATTTCATCTATTTGGTCAACTTATTTGTAGATTATTGAACTTTTTCAAATTCAAATTTGCTTCCACTGCCCTTTCCTAGAATGAACTCTTTCCCTAGGAAGATGGCATGTGTTGAGACGAAGACTTTCTTCTTAATGGAACTATATAATTGATATCCAACTATCTCTTTTGGATCAGACTTAAACTCTAGTTTATCCAATTTAGTGCGCTTTATAAAAAGCAACACGGTTCCAAACTTTAATATGAGACAAGTTGGTTTTCTTCATTTCCATAACGCGTATGGAGTTTTGTTAACCGATTTAGATGTGATATGATTTTAGTGTGTAGCACACGATATTTAGTGCATAAACCTAAAATGATTTCGCGAGATTTGCATGGCTTATCATTGATATCACAATTTCTAATAGTGTGTGATTCCTCTTTCAGATACACCTTTATGTTGCGGTGTATGTAGTTAAGTCCACTGCGAGAGAATTGCATTCTTCTTTAGATAATATAATAATTCACCTTTAAAATATTCTTTACCTTGATCAGATCTTAGTGTGAGAATACATTTACGTAATTGTTTCTCTACTTCTAGCTTGAATTCTTTGAACTTTTCAAGAGCTTGATAGTTGAGTTTTACCAAGTATGCATAACCATATATCAAATGGTCATCAGTAAACCTGATGAAGAGAAATCTTCTCTAGCAATAATTGACATGGATCCATATACATTAATATGTGTTAGGCCAAGTAATTATGCAACTCTTTTTCGTTTTCAAGTAAAGGAAGACTTGGTCATCTTGTCTAACAAAAACGATTCATATTTATCAAATGATAAAAAATTAGTTGACCCCAAATATTCATCTCTATGTAATTTGGAATTCTATTTTTCATTTATTTGACCAAGTCTGTAATGTCAGATATAGGTATTATTTAGATTATAAATTTTATGCCTTTTATATTCTACACTCAATAATAGAAGACTATATCTTAAATAGAAATGTCATTTTATAATTTACTATAACCATTAAAGATCTAATCAAGATAAAAAAAAGGAACAATAAGGTCCGTAACATTAATTAAGAAATAATTCATGTCCAAACCTAAAATATAAATATTGTTCTTAGTAATGGTTAAAACAAAACAATATTTCTCTAATTCTAATATTAAGCCTAAAGGCAGCGGCAAGAAGTATGTTCCCACGGGTAATGCAGCAACCCTTACTCATTTTCAACGTGTAGTTAAATTTTTCCCTTTTCCAGTGGTCTACTTCTATTTAATTTCTGTATATTTATACAAATATATGATCCATATCTAGTATCATATAGTCAAGAAGCTAATGAAGTAGACATATTATCCTCATCAATAAGATGCCTGAAGTAGAAGTTTCAGAAGATTTCTTTCACTTCAAGCTTGTGATGTGAGCCTTGCAGTTCATTTTCCAATGACCTCTCATGCCACGATGATAGCTTAGGTCATCAGAATTGATAATGTCCTTATTTGCTTATAACTGTCATAGCCATCTCAGATACTTTCCAAAGCCTTGTTTAGACTTCTTCTTAGTGCCATTAGAGGAATCAATAACCAAGACTTGTCCATTGCTAACTTTAATATTGGACTTAATAGTCTTAAACATGTTCAGCAACACAGGGAGTATGCACTTAAGATTATTCATATCAAAAATTCATATTTAGCTATGAATAATTCGCTAGCAGAGATTGTATAACCGATTCAATACTTTGTTCTTGGCCCATGAATGAACCCAATGGAGATAACTTCTCTAGTGAATCATCTTCAATACATAAGCATTGTTGATCCTTCTACCTCTTGCATCGGTTTAGTTGCTAAGAAGTCTCATAGCTTATCTTTTCACACTTGATTGCACATTATACAACTCTTTCAGATGAAAAATCATTATGTTAACATCCATACCTTTATGTTGCTTTTGCAACTCAAGTGATATAGTTGCAAGCATCACACATATTGCAGTATTATCGTCATCACTGTATTTATTATAAGCAGTCACATCTTCCTCGGTCAAGTCTTCAATAGGTCTCTTTAGAAAAGGATGCTCAAGGAGATAATTAATTTTCTCATTCTTGAGAATAATTCTCAGATTACGGTGTCATCGAGAAAATTTTGGATCGATCTGTTTGTTGACATCCAGTATACCTCTCAAATTCATATGCCTACGATTTAAAATAAAAGAATAAAGAATTAATATGTATAGAAAAATGCATTACATGATCTTTAATTAAACTAAATATGCTCTTAGAGTTTAAAATAAATTTATGACCATCTTACATAAATTAATGGAATCAATACTTGATTATTGGAATCCCATTTGTTATATTAAGACCTTGAGTTTACTCAACAAGTCTTAATAAAATGTTTGAGTAGATACTATTATCAATTGTATCTCTATACAACTCTTAAATTATTAAGCTAACAATTCTTTGTCTTCACATATCTCATGTGTCAGGTTAATATGCCCCGATAGTTTATTTTTTTAAGTGTACTCAACAAAAGATAAATTTTAATTAAGTCAAACTCATCATTTAGAAATATCTAATATTTCATAGGATTAAACATATTCCTAATGTATTAGGACAATACATGTGATGGGAAGTATCACGTGACATGACAAACCAAACTTATTCGTTTATCATGAAACTATAATACAGTCGTCAATATGGATGCGTGTCACTTTTGATTTATCAATCATAGCTTTCATCCCACTCTTAAGTAAATATTAGGAGAAAACTCTTTTCGACTTATTAACACACCTTAACCAAGTATTTCATTATCAATAATTGAATAAAATGTAGATAATAATTTCTTATTATGTAAGATTGATGAATCATCTTGATCATTCACAGTCTTCATATAATTCTTGATATACCCAAACTATTCTGTATTAGCAACTTTCGATAGAGTAACATCCAACATCGATAAAGTATAACTATCCTCATATAAGACATTATGATGATCTAAATAGAAGGATCAACTCCACTATCGAACGTTAAAAATTAACCACTCATGCTCAGTTAGCTATCCACGATCTCCCCTACACCTATGATGCTCTCTGGGCCAAAAGCCATGATTAGTTGTTGTTTTCATTTGTTTGTTTCTTTCTCATTGTTGATATCAGCAAGACCTAGTCAGATGATGTCTACTGGTTGGTAGTGAAAGGACTCTTAGCACCTGTATACCCAAAAGGGGGCATTGGTTAAAAAAAAAAAAAAATCATTTGATTTTTGGAATCTCTCCAATAAGTCTCCAATGTTTTATTCTTTTAACAAAACATTCACGTGTCCATTGCATATCACAGTATTTTAACTTGTGAGATCAGCTACTCACTTCGCAAGTGAAAAATGTCGCAGTGCATGTCTATTTGTAATAATAATAATATCTGTATCTCATAAGTACTTACGATCACAGAGAGTTTAAGATCTAGTTTTAGTGACTTGATTAATAAGTTAATAAAACCTGAATCTACAAAATCTAATAATATAATTTATTAAAATAGTAATGCAATTAAATAATATACCTGTCATAAATAAAATGTATTAATTATATTAAAAACATTTACGTCCAAAATTGATTGGAGTGAAGGCATCACAAATGTTTGTCTAACTCATGAAATTTTTGTCACTTTCTTTTAGGCTACTCGTTCCGATAAAAATATGTTGCATTTGCAATTAACTCAAACATGTCCAATGCTTGTTCTCGTCCAATGCTTGTTCTCGTTTGCTGAAGAATCCACCTGAATTTCAGACATTGGTGAAAGTCTAGCATAGAAGTATTGCACCCCCTTGCTTATCCCGTGATTTATACAATTTCTCGACAATTCATTAAATATGCTCCATGCTTCATGGTAGCCTTTCCATCAAATTGCTGGAATATAGAGCTTTCCAGCCAAAATTTTACCACTTTTGCAGATGAAAAGAATTTATTACACAATTCCCTTGCCAAGTCATCCCATGTAGTGATACTGTCATATAGTTCAGAATCTAACCATTCAATGCTCTATTTCTTAGTGCATAAGGAAATAACCAAAAGGTAGACTGGATCGTCATTAATTCCTGTGAATTGGGAATTCCGACAATTCCCAAGGGATCTCAAAATATGCGTGTTCGGGTTTACATGAGGCTTCCCGTAGAATTGAAGGGTGTTGCTGGCTAAAGTTATTAAACTAGCCCTTATCTGGAAGTTATTCTGCCCAAACTTTGGATATACAATATTAGAGCGCTCTTACGTTGCCACATGAATCATTGAAACTGAATCTTTTGCCATTTTGTTGGTTTCTTTGAGTCTTCTTCTAAATATACATTTTATTTTCGGGTCAAATGATTTAAGATTGTCGTCTTGTTAACGGAGTATACAATGAACACCTTACACCTATATAAGAAAGCAAAATAAACTAATTAATTAAAGGTCAAAAATAATAATAAATCAATATTAAATATAAATAGCCTCCAACAACAGCGTCAAAAAGATATTAATTTTATATCTTGCAAGTGCGCAATAAATACTATAAGTTTGGATGAAAAATAAAGAATAATTTTTATTCAGTTATTCAAATTACTCTATTTATACTAATTTCACCTAAATGAACACAGTTAATCAAATTAATGTTTTTAAAGTATTAATGTGAATATTAAAACTTACAATCTCACCTATTAATATCCTTTAATTCACTAATCAAAACTTTTTATTGATTGAAGTGTTCGATCGATTTCTTTTTAATTAATCAATTTATCACTCTCAAGTTCAAATTCATCATATTCAACTATTTTAATTCATCATATCTCTATGCAAATCAGAATAAGCTTTTATCTCTATGTAAATCATGTCAGTTCCATGTTATTTGTAGGTAGGTCATAAACTTCAATACTTGATTATTTTGGTCCTCAATTCTTCAATTTTGCACAGCTTCAATTCAATTTCATCCAAACTTTTTCAATTCGCGTTTTCTCCAAAATTAATCAAAAAATAAACAAAATTAAGTATTTAGTCAATTAAAAAACTCCCAAATGTCCATTTTTTGATGGCTCGATTAAGCATCAAAATATAATTATCATTAGTGGTGGAAGGTTTGGGACGTGTAGACGGATTTGGGGGGGTGGGTTGAGGGTAGGTAGGGTATATTACTATGGTTCTTGAGTTTGAGAGTGGAGGTGGTGGTTATTATTGTTGGTAGGATTGTGCACCTGAGGTGCGTGGGGGTAGTTTTTGGAGGATTTGTTAGTGGGTTTGGAGGCAAGAGTGGTAGATGGTAGCTTTTAATTTTTGAAAATGGTACTTTAGGAAAATGGAAATTTAATTGTAAAATTGGAATTTGATAAAATATGGAAGTAGCTGGTGAAATGTTCCCTAAAATAATTAAAAATGCCAAATTATTAACCCATTTAAGTTTTATTTCATTAAATATTTTAAAATAATTAACAAACGTCAAATAATGAACTCATTTAAGTTGTATCATTTTTAAAATATGATGAATAAGTAAGTCATTTCATATTTTTTTCAACGTACTTTTGAATGAAAAACATTATAAGAGATAAGATGTGCTAGTAATGAAATGTTAGGGAGAATAATGTAAAAAAGTTGAGAATATAAGTACTAAAATAAGCAAATACTAAAAAAGTATTAAATGCAATTAAAATATGGTGAAACAAAGAAAATCTATGGTGTGAATATAATTACCCAATAAAACTTATAGGTAAAACATAACAATCTCCAACTATTTCTTTTTTTCATCTTAAATTAAATAAATAAATAAATTACAGTTTCTTTCACATTGGTGCATATATAATTTTTGTTTTAGATAAAAATCAACTTATTTACCCTATTTAATTAGGTGTTTAAATATATCTAAAACATCCTCATATAAGTGATCATTTTAGTTAGTAGACAATTTTTACAATATTGTTTAAAAATCTAATTCAAGAATATGATGTTACATTTTACCAACCTCTCTTCTCTTTTTGACATCTCATTTGTATGTAAATCATTATGTAACTTCATGACGTACATATAGCATATCCCAATTGATATCAATTATGCTACGTGTATATAATAGTTCACATACACATGATATAAAGAAAAACAATTGAGTCAAAATTTCCTCCAAAAATAAAAAATAAAAAATCTTTTTGATATCTTATCCGTATGTAAATTATTGTGTGACTCAATTATGTACAAGTATTATTATTCAAAAAATATATGGCAAGTTTGGGAGAAGTCCAACTTTTCATAATTTGCTTGGTGAAACTTCTAAATTAATTCAGAATATATTAATCAACTGAGAAAAAAAAAAACATGATGGTGAATAATAGTATATAATACATACTCACATAAAAATATAATATGTCAAGGTTTGGTATTGAAATTAAATAGAATGTTATTTTTCAAGGACATGAATAATTAATTAAACCTTGTAATGATAAAATTTAAGATGTAATATCAATTTCATTGCCTTCTTGTGATATTAGGTAACTTTTTTAAGATGGTTATTTATTCGATAAAATCTTAGTTTGACCTATTGAATTCGTTGTTTATGTTATTCTAAACAGGTTTTAATTTAAAAAACTATTGTGTGAATTTTTGGACTGGACTCTATGCAACGTAATTCTAATGTTTTGGTGTGTATTGGGCATTCTAGATGACCTCAATATATGTAGAATTGAATTGGTCGTTTGCTTGTCTTATTTGTAGTATGACTAACTTTCCCATATTCTAAGAATTGTAAAAATATTTGTTAGCATGATTTGAGATGTGGGGAAAAATATTTTGTCCAACTTTCATATTTATGAAGGGGAAAGAAGTCTTTTATGCACTTCTAATGTATATTTTGGGAAGAAACCATGGTTAATTAAATTAAATTGAAGATTAATGATAAGAATGCGATAAAAAGAGTTCGGAACATAAATACAACAATGAGCAAATGTTGGAGACTTTAATTGCAAATAAAATTTGATGCACCGAACAAAAACTATTGTGTGAATATAATTACTCTAAATGGTATTGATAAGTGTATTTTATACACTTATTTGTTGCCTTAAATCATGATATTTTATTATTTTTTAATTAAATTCTACTTAATTAATATTATATTGTGTTTTGTAGGTAAAATGTTATATTTAATGAAGAATTGGAGAAAAGAATGCAAAAGTGGCGAAAAATGACAAAATTCAAAGATGAATTCCTTAGAAAGAAATAATATATTAAATGGGTTGGAATTAAATGGACCACAATAAATTTNTATATATATATATATATAATGCTCCGTGTTCTGTCTGCCTATATATATATAAGAAAAGGAAGAAGACACGAAAAGGCAGACAGAACACGGTGCATAGAGAAGAAGAAAATTACCACAGAAAAGAAGAAAGAAGAAAAGAAAAGAAAAGAAAAGAAAAAGAAAAAGAAAGGGAGAAAGAGAGAGAGAGAGAGAGAGAGAGAGAAGAATAGAAGAAGAAAGAAGGGGGAAAGTCAAGAAAGAGGAAAAAAAACGTGCAGAGAAGAGAAAGAAAATGGAAAGAGAAAAAGAAAAGAAAGAGAAAGGAAAAGAAAAGAAGAAAAGGGAAGGAAATTGTTAATGTCAAAAATCTTCACGTTTAATCAATTTTTGGTGA
>CAIGRN010187343.1:0-37539 GCA_903798345.1 Fraxinus anomala
AAAAAAAAAAAAATGCAACTAAAAATTCACTGGACCCGGGGTCACCGGGCTAGGAGGACTGACTGCTGGTGGCGGCACTACTGATGGCGGAGGTGGAGGCGGCGGCAAAGACACTGCTGGCGGCGGTGGTGGAGGCAGTGGAGGAGGAGGAGATACGGATGGATTAGGAACATTTTGGCCAGGACTATCACTAGGTGGTGGTGGTGGTGGTGGTGGTGGTGGTGGTGGAGATATGGGATTGGGGACATTTGGGCTAGGATTATCACCAGGTGGCTGTGGCGGAGGGAAGATTACTGGGGTGGTGGATTGTTGACAAGATTCAGGTGTACATTTGTGGGTCTTGTGATGAATAGCATGCCTGAGTAGCCCAAATCCCAAGACCAGACCAGTCACTACCCCCACTGTCACAATGAAGATGAAGATCTTGGTTGCCTTCCCCACATAGCACATCATTTAATTTAACAAATTCTTTCTTTTTTCCCTCCCTGGCTTAGAATTGATGTAATGAATCAGATAATTCTTTTTGATGGGGTGGGTGGGTTGATTTTTACCCTCCTAGTAGGCTAGTACTCTGTTTTTTTTTTCCTTCTTTATATGATTTCTCGTCATGTTCTCTTTGGTGGAAAGGACAATGAGGCACTTGGCTTTTGGATTTTGGGAGATGCTGGAGGTGGGGTTAGATGTTGGTTAGGTAAATAATATAAATTTCACCCACTGGCTAATGTCTTTAAATTAAAGTTTAAAACTTTTGTTTATTTTTTACACTTTATGGAGTGATATAGTGGTAGGTTGGCATCTCATGCAACAATTACTTGGAATATTTGTTGCATGAAATTGGTAGATGGTTGACGACGGTGTGGTGATGTGTGACATCAAATTGAAATTTCGTTATCTAATTGAAATTGAATTGAAGTTCAATGATCTTATTGAGATAAATTAAAATTTAGAGGCCTATCTGAAAAGACTAATAGTTCAGTTACTGCAAATTAAAATTCTTGGGGACTGACAGTTTGAACTTGGTCTTATGGGATTTTTGGAGTTAATTAAATCACCAATAGGTACCCATTTCATTAAAAATATCAAAAACATATGGCTTCTTCTGATGATTTTACAACAATCGACACTGACACAACACCATCAACATTACTACATCATCATCATCAAAATACAACTACCAAAATATCTATAAGAACCTACCAACTACACATTTAAAACACCATACCGACTCATTACTTTTTAAAATCTGTTATATGTACATAAAAAGTGCTGCTAGAATTTTTACAGACAAACGTGACAGTTTTCTATTGGAAAATGACAAAAAAAAAAAATTAAAGAAATAGACCAATCAGATGTTGCCACAAGGTGAACAACATTTGTTCCAATTCTGGTTGCTATTACTCTTTTCCTACAATTCAAATCACAAACAACATCCTACCAACTAAAAGACATAAATTTCTGAATTTTCTCTGAGGTTCGTTTCAATTAGAGGATGATTTTGGGTGATTCAGATGTACGCTTTTTGTTAGAATATTGATTTGGATGAGATATTGATATGGGATGAAAAATGATTTTGGGGAAGAAATTGATTGGGTTTTGAATTGGGGAAGAAATCTTGTGAACAAAATCTCAAAGAGGCTATGCTAGAATTGCATCGGAGAGACCATACAATTCTTGTATGTACACAATTAAGAGCACCAAAATTGGAATTTCCTCTGACGTGAGACACTCAACTAAAAAGATAAGAAAATGGTTGGCTGGACAAAGAAAAGAAGATTGCCAACTGATGCACTCATTTGCTCTTAATAGAAATTAATTATCCACCTGTCATTTTTTAACGATGTTAGCGTCTACGTATGATTTCCGTCCGTCACGTAGATTTTTTTTATTTTTTGTCTAGTTAGATGGATGGAATTGAAATGGGTAAATCTTTTTAAAAATGGGGATGAACAGACATTAACCTTTTATTTTGGAGTAAGCAAGCAGTAATCGAATACAAATATTGGTGATTTAATTAACTCGGGATTTTTGGGGTGGGGGTGTGGTAGTTAGGGAAGTAAATAACTCAAGCACGTGAAGCCACTAATTAAGTGACAGGTATTTGTCTGCTTAATTAGTCATTATCCGGTGGAATGTTGTTCTAGGAATATAAGTACTATGCAGAGGGGAATTTTGACTTAATTTGAATTGAATATTAATGCTGGTGATGTTCGATTAAATAAATCATATAATACTACATTTAATTAATTTATTATTTAATGTTATAAAGTTGTCGTCTAAACTAGTGTTTGACATAGTGAATAATATTACGTATTGGATTGCATGTGATGAGTCATATAGTTGCTTCTTGTTTTCAAGGTATTTTCATTTGGAGTTAATTTCACTAATAGTCATTGAAATTCAAGCAAAAATTCAAATTGGTCATTAAAGCGTATTTTAGCTCCATTGGACAAACATGAAGGTTATTCTGTTAAGAATCACATTTATTTTGTAAATTTGTAATTTCACTACAATTACTAATCGACATTTATGGGGAGGGGTGTATATTGGGAGTCGAGCCCGATTCCATTTTTGTCCGTCATCCTTTTGATGAAGCTGGCAATGTCAGCTTTGTTCCCATAGTTATCTTCCACAAGAATCTCATTAATCTTCTACTTAACTACTACAATGCCATGCCCAAACAAATTGCTGGGCAATATCTAGGTGAATTGGAGATTAAAGTAAAGGACTATGCTACATGTACATAAGGGTTACACATTGGTTTATGTTGTATTAGGTTGTAAATGCACCAATGTTGTAGAAGAAATGAACTAGAAAATCAGCAACAAAATGAACAAAATACTAACAATATCGGGATCAAAGTTGAAGGCTCGAACGCGTGATCGCTGTCCTCAAACAATATTAATCCCGGGTCGCATGGCCCTTTGGCCTATGCAATCACATAGGCCAAGATCTTGGCCTCCACCATCTTTACCATTTTTCATTCCAAACTCAATTTTATCATCTTGAACAACCATTTCCAACAAATAATTTATTGTGTTTTTGTTTTTATTTTCATAATTTATTTTTTTAATTTGACGGTTGGAGTTTGGACTTATAAAACATAATTTATTTTCGTGGTTATTAATCGAACCGAACCGAGATATGAACCGAGCCAAACCGAACCGACTTACGTGGTTATGGTGCGGTTATGATATGGTCAAAAATTTGGTGGTGCGGTTATGATTTTGGCCGAACTGACCCCGAACCGAACCGTTGTCATCCCTAGCAAAATAAAATGAGTAATAGTTATGAATGTGTCGTTGAAATTAATATTTGACTTTTATTGAATTTTTGAATAGATTTATAAAGTAGTTGCCAAACAGACACTTTGTATGCCACGTTTGAATTGAAAGTTTCGAGAAGATATGGAGGTTTTAAGTATTGCATTTGTGCATGCAATGCAGTTTTCGTCTCCTGTCAATCGGCGAGGTTGCATCGGATATGGATTCAGGAGGAAACAATAGCATTCTACCATGCCAACCAGTGACCGGAGAGCTTTATAAGTTCATGTGCCGTAAACCCTGATGTCGTATCAAAATTCATTTCAACTACATATTTTAATAGATTCACAAATATTATTTATTTATCCACGACTCACGTCTATCTATTTATGGATTAACCTGTTTATAAACTCTTTCCAAACGAAAGCTAAAAAATGTCATTTACTAAAACTAGTAGGCCTAAAACCCATCTCCGGCAACTACATTATGTTATATGGTTAATAATGTAAATGACATTATTTTAAATGGAAGATCAAAGTAGATTATCCACCTTGATCTACCATAATATCATCTACTGATTATTCAATAGTATCCATTATAATTTTATACTAAGCCCCTGTTGAGCCCCATTTTCTAGGAAAAACGAGTTTTGTAATAGTAATTTTTGAAGTGTGGTTACAAAAAATAGAAAGAATTTGGATGTACGTGTAAAATAATTTTATGAAAGAATGTGTTATTAAAAATGAATTTAAAGAAAAATGAATTTTGATAAAAATGGAGCTCAAACATGAACTAATTTTTTTTTACGGTTAGGTATAGTTCCATCTGCCAAACGTAACCTATACAGTTAATAAATTATAAGCGAATTTTTGTTAGCTTAACTGCTGTTGCATAGGATGGAGGGGTGATTTGGGAGTTCAATTTTGAGGTAATTTTCTAGTTCAGGCCATTGATTTCGATCCTTACATTGTGGAAATATGCCATAATTTTTGGATCATCTGAAAGTGTGGTGCTGCTGCTGCTGCTGCTGCTGCTTCAACTTCTCTTGAAAAGAAGAAAAAGTCATGTCCGTCTCTAAATAAAATATGCAAAAACGTATAAAACAGCTGAATTTCTAAAGGTTAAAAACAAAAAAACAAAAAAACTCCAACTTAATGGAGTTCATATAAACTAGTACAAGTAAAACGATTGGAATTTGCTAAAAGGCCTTCAACTTTTCGTAAAAGGCATTTTCGACCAACACAGGAAACAAAAAGGAACACTGCACTATTACGCAAACAATGAATTACAGATTGTAAGAAAAGAATGAAAAGAAAAAAGAAAAGAAAATATATCTGTACACAAGAATTAAGAGTGGAAGTAGCACAAGAAAATTATACTTCAAAAAAATCACCAATTCCGAGAATGGCGCAGCTGCAACTAAAACCGAACCATCCAAAAAGTGCACCAAGGTAGATAAACAACAAATCTTAATGCCACTTCCCTAATATGCCTGCAAAAAATTCACCAATCTCACATGGCTTGGAAAATGGGAGGTCTGAGCTTTAACCAATGTATCATCTCCTTGTCAATTGGAGCCTCCTGTAAAACGGAGTCTAACATAGGACTGCCAACAACTCTAGGAGAATTCTTGAATGACCAAATCCGATCTTTTGGCCATGGTCTCTGAGGTTGTTTCTCCTAGAAATGAAGAAAATATGATTCAATGGAGAGGTCATCAACCAAATCGTGTTCACAAAGACGAACAAAAACTCAACACCAAATCAAGGCATGAGAATCGAATTACCAAATGAAAGAAAGAGCGAGGTACTCCCTCGATTTTATTTTATTTTATTTTAATTTTAGGAAAGTTGGGGGACAAAAATAAGGAGAGGTGAATTACACTGGATGAAGCTTACCATTCTAGCAAGCATAAACTTCAGTGTCCTTGGGCCATAAACACGTCGGTGTGATGGCTTCTGAAGTTTGGCGTAAAAGGAACCAACATCCGGTAAAGATAAGCAACCCCTGCTAGCTTGGGCTAGGCTAGCATCCGGTTCAGCATTAGTTTGATTGTGCCAAAATATCAGCTGGCCTAAACAGTAATTCTCATTGTATGTCTTACAATAGTCATGAATGCTGGACCCCAACTTATCAGCATACTTGGGGCCAAGGTCGAGTGGACTGATGCAAACAGGTGGGGAAGTTATGGTCTTATATTCCTGCAAGATGACGTGAATTAGATCTAGAAGAAATCAGAAAGCCTTGAGACCCAAGAGCTTTTCATACAATTTCAGCAAAATACAAACACTCACTCTTATTCTGAAAAAATATTTTGTATAAGCATATATATGAATCAAGTCAGCAGCAGCATCATGCCTACATTTGTACGTACAAGGAAGACTGCGGACCTCATCTCTCAACCTGAACCAAGGAGGTGAAATCAGTCGTGAAGAAAATGTTTCAAGATCAAAGACACTTGAGCCATAAAATAGCTCGTGTAGTTTACCATAGCAAAGACTTCCGAAGCTCAGTCTCTACATCACCAGAGCCAGAAGGATCGTGGGTATGAATCTTGGCCTTGAGGTCTCTCAACATACCATCTTCCATATGAGGAGCCATGCATTGGATGAGTTCCTCCACAACTGATGACTCCCCTTTCCAAACGTATGAAACTGCTGCTTCAGGGCTAAGCCTCTCCAGGGGAGGGGGGGCTTTCTTTGGGTCACCAAAAACACATCTCATGACATACCTCACCTGTTCGTGGCACAGAAAATATAAAATAGTTTCAGCTTCTGACTCCGTTACCTGACTTTCTCATAGATATTTATATTTTCTTATTTGGGGGTTAGGGAATTTGCTTTGAGAAATTAGCAAACCACCCACCTTGTCTAGAGTAAGAGCCAAATTTTGAAGCCTTTGGTTGTAGACACCCTCGGCCTGTGGCAACCAAAATTATTAACAATACCAAATATTAGTAACTAACTCCCAGCATATCTCAAGGCACATGGTAACCCAGCATGCTAGACGGAGAGCATTTACCTGAACCTCAGCATCACTTCTCTCAATCTCCAGGCTTACATCTGCAAAGTATTTCTTCTTTTCTTCTACATTATGCCTCAGAATTATGTCAGGTAGTTTTGTCCTCTCAAAATTGATAAATCTCACCTATATTACAAATCAATAATTAGACAATATCAAGATTTATTTCTAAACATGGGAGTAGCACGAGCAAAGATACACACCAGACGAGCTGAATAGGCAATCAGCCATTCAGGCAACCCGCCAAGTAAACAACTGCCAAGTCCAGCTTTACCCAGGTCAATGTAATCTTCTTCAGATACCGAATTGATTTCACAAGCCTCTAGCATAAAACGATGTCGATCAAGTACCCCGTGATGCTCTTTTATTACCTGATGACCACAACAATCAGATACAATTAGTATAGCCAGTCGAAATACATGAAAAGTATTTAAAGGGGGAAAAAATAGGTGCAATAAAATTAATGAAGCATTAAATAATCTGAGTCCAACCCCCACCCCCAAACCTATTATATTCCAAATAGCAAAACTGAACTTTCTCTGTTTTTTAACTTCATGAAACACAAAATTTTCTCCACTCGTGCTTCTTATATAAGCAGCTGCAAAAGTTTAAGCAATCCTCTAACTAACAGGAAAAAATGCAATTTCTATACCTTTTGGAAAGCCCCCTCCCCAGTTAGATTCAGATAACTCCCACGGCAAACCTGACTGCCACATAAGCAAACAGAAGCTTCGTACTCTTCCTTACTCTACAACAATGGCATTGAAAATCAATCAGTACCAACAGTAAACAAATCTCTAAGCTATCAAGCTTGAGAAAAGCTTCACATGATGTCAACATTTACCTCTGTAACAGAATTGTAGTCAAAGGAGATCTCTTCACCGTATGAAATGGGTCTAACCGAATAGATCCCAATCTGGTATTGACCATCAACAGCAGTAACCCTATTATCAAGAAAAAGTGATGATAGCTTGGTAAATAATACAACAGATCTTGATATGATAGAATTAACTCTTATCATGAAAAGTAAACAATAACTGATCTTATGGTCAGAGAATAACTTCTTATGACATTCACACAAAGATTTCAAAATTAAAACATTTTTTATCAAAAATATCTGAAAGAATACAGTAAATTGGTGATGAAACCTAAATCCTTGATGGCCAATCAGCTATGTCGAAATGACAGAGAATACAAGATTACAGGTCAGTATACGCAAAAACACCCCCTTTCTGCTAACAGATTTTCATCAGATTCAAAAACCAAGAGAGTTATTATATAACGCCCACAGAGTGGAATGGAATACATTACAAATTTTTCAGACATAAGAACTTACTTTGCTTCACAATTAGGTCTACATGAGTGACAAATTCGGCTTGCATAGTTTGCCTTGTGCATTGCATCCACAACTACTAAATCATACCCATCAGCATCACCCTGCCATATAAAGATAATAAATAAGGTCGAACCATTATGGGGCAAGCAGAAAGAAGAAGCAAAATAATCAAATAACAAGTCTGAATCAGTAAACTTGACCAAATTTAAAATACCTTTGGCCTCTCAAGATATATGTTGTAGAACTCTGGTGCTGGATCTTCATTGTTTTTTTGCAATGAACGAATGCCATCTTGCTTTTCAAACCATTTCCAAGCAGGATAAACCTATGCTTATCAGAAAGAATAACTGATCATAAATTTTGAAAAACGTTTTTTTTTTTTTTCTGGAATAAGAATCAGAGTAGATTTACATGTAGACAAATACGACACTGGATGAAAAAGAATCAATTAACATGAATTATCAATGAGGATGCAAAATAACTATCAGGACCTAACAGTTCAATTCACACAATTCAAGGGAAGAACATGTAGCACTTTAACATCATTCCATAAATCATCCAGGAGATGCAAACTATCCAGAACTTAATCCCTAGATACAAGACATTGTACTTTACCTCTCCCAGAAATTCAACAACAAAATCATCCTCACTGAAGCCACCTTCTTTGTTGCAAACAACACCGAGCCCCTTTTAGAAAATAGAAGGTCAAGAAAATAAAATTAGATATACTGAAAGTAACCAAATGAGCATCTAAAACAAGATATCGTGCAGCGTGAGGAAAATACATATTCAACAATACAACTGAGTAATAATGCAATAAACCTTTCTATAAGCAACATAATTGTCCTCCGAACGACTATCAATGGCCTTCAAGATGAAATGGCATAGCCTCACAGTTCTCTTGTCATTTTCTTCCTCCCCAGTTTCTAATATCTCTTGAAATACAGGTTTCAAAGGATAAATCATAGGAGTGTTGCCAGTGCCAGTGAAGTGTCTGGCCTGCTTGTTGAGTGTACGAAGGAGAACATCTTCGATAAACAAATGCTTATCAATAAGAGACCAGTCTGATTCTTCTGGCATGGAATCCAGAAGAAGATTATGGGTGTATGGATCTATCCCATACACTTCTTGTTCTATCACCTCATCCCCCAGGAATTTTCTGGGTTTATAATCCTTCACTTCAGGAATTTCCATGTCCGACTCCTCAGTGACATTTCTTTGTGCATTGAGCTTCTCAGCATAATCATCAGGTAAAGAAACCTGCATCTTTCTTTTCACTTCATCCTCATCCGAAACAATTACATAGTGATCAATGACTTCGTACTTTCGGGTAACAGGAGGAACAAGGCTAGACTTTGTCATGCGAGCACCCCATTCACGTTCATCAGCCCAAGAATCAAACCCATCATCAGGAGTAAAGTATGTATCCCCTCTGGCCTCTCCCATCCCGCCTTCTGATCGCAACTCCAAGTCACTTTCTGTATCTGATGCAGAGGTCTCACTGTCAGTCATGCTTTCACCAGAAGATTTATCGAGGTCATCAGATGTGTCACTCCCCGAGTCCATAGATTTCTTGTTTAATTTGGATAAACGCCTTCTAATTTCTCGATCAGAAGCATAGTCTCCATATTCAGAAGCACCATTAATGAATGAGGAACTATTATTCCTATGCAAGTACTTCCTTTCAGACAACCTACTCAGATTCTTCTTATACTTTGATGAAGTGGAGGTAAAACCTGGAGGTGAGTCATCTTTCCAAGACTTCATTATCGCATCTCTTTCATGAGACAACTTTGAACCTTTTTCCAAGCTCATAGCTAGACGGATAAATAATGTAATGATTCGGTTCATATCTCTGGAATCACCACGATTTTTCACTCTGAAATCAGGAAAATTTATTAAAATTAAAAGAAAACATCAAGAACTAGTTACAGATATGCATTGAGCGACAAAATTATGGCACATATAGTATTACAAGTTAATTGTATGAACATTTGTGACCCACTCAAAAACTATTTTGAGCACCTCTAGGGCACTGGAATTCAGACTGAAACGGAGGCTTATATAATTCAAGGAAAATACCACTTGTACACTCTTTGGTTGACATGACAAGTGTTGGCAAGTGTTGATTGGATAAAAAACTGTCAAAAATTTAAACCGCCCAATGATGTGCACAATGTAAAAAATGATGTAAAAGTTGATGTACATGTAGCATGATTGATAATTCAAAGCATCAAACATTTTGCAACTAGCATTAACATAGAAAACTTACTTAATCGCATCCCGGCACATCCGGCTGATATCTTCTTTGACATAATTCAAGCCACGACTAGCATAATAACCATTTTTCATTCTATTCTCAATCTCAGCAACCTGATCATATTGGTTTTAGAAGCATGTTCACATGAATATCCTAGATAAACAAATAGATAATAAATAAACAAACCAAAATAAAAAGTAATACCTTAGGCTCAAAGAACTCAAAAGTGTTCTCCTTCATGATGTCCCTTAGGCTTAAAACAATAAATTTCTCCATCCTCTTGTACCCATTTTCAAATTTTTTCATAGCCAAGCGTCTCAATTGAGCATCCCTTGAGAGGATGGATGATGACTTTCTAGCATCAAATAGCTTTGAACGCTTATACAAGCTTCGGCGAAAAAACTGATTTGCAGAGTCTCTTTTATCCAAACTTTCTAAATATTCTTTCAATCCACTGGAATCTTCCATTTTACTATCCAGCCCACCATAAGGTTTAGAAGCTGATGAACTTTTATCCGTTATGTGAGTTAGACACTTAATTCTTGAATGAGTCCGGCTCCTGGCCCAATTAATATTTGGAAACTTACAAACCAAATCTTCTAACTGAGAACACCCTCTAATATCTATAGATGACAAATAAGGGAATGACAGAAGAACTTCTTCAAGAGTGCCAGAAGTAATGCCAGTACAACCACGCAGGAACAAGGAAGTTATTTTTTCCTTGTTGTAATCATTCTGCAAATAATAGGGAACATTAAGCTCACATTAAATAAAAAAAGAATTAAATATTCTTGAATTCCAATCTCCAATAACATAATAAAGAAAAAAATGAAAAGAAAGAAAAGATCTCAAAAGATACGCTACATGCCCATAAGAATATATACAAGTAAAACTTACCATTATTTTCAAGATCAAGGAGTCAGTGCAATCTGGGGCAATGGAAAGAAAGTCAACCTGTCTAGAAATATTTTTATAAAACTTAACCACAGATTGCCAGTGCTTGCAAGTCAAAGCAGCATTAAACAGCGACTTAAGATCAGCACCAAGGAAATGAAATACTCGCGCCAGCACATGACCATCCAGCAGATCCCAGCTTCCCCTCTCAATCTCTAAATCTGTTTCATCTCCTTTGCAGAAAGTCACATTGCCACATAAATCATCAAATGTGCACTTGTCCTTCGGAAAAATTGATGTGTCTTCTTCCACCTCATCCTCCTCTTCACTTCCTTCAACCCTAGATCTTTTGCTTGGACGAAAATGATCTGCAGAAATGGAGAAAAATAATGAAAGGTTATAAAAAATATATTTATTACAAAACGTGGTAAAGGATATTTTTTGGGCCATAACCCAAAATGAAAAACTATAAGACCCCAAGAGGTAGAACTTGCGCAAGTCCAAGTACAATGTTGATGACAAACAGAAGACAGAAAATACAACGGGTAATTTTTTGTTATATCAGTACCTGATAGGTAAGTATGTTTGTCCATCTCTTTCTTCAACTGTCTAGTATTGATCCATGGATCTAGGAATTCATTTATAGCTGCAGCAAACTCTCGACTCTTGTATGACTTCATGACCAATTCATGAAGCTTTCCTCGAGTATACCCAATGAACTGTGGATGTAAGTCTTGGAATTCAGTGGAAACTGTGTGGCTTCCACTTGATATAGCCCTCGATTCTGACAGAGAAGCTCCAGAAGTATCAGTAGATGCTACAGTGTTGTCTTTTTCAAACTTTCCAGCAGGCTCAGGGACTTCTGAAGTAGAGGTAATTGGGACCCAAATTTTATCATGCTTTCTAAAAACACTGCTATGCTTCTCGATTACACTTTGATCTGCCAGTACTTGCAGCTCTGAAAATGAAAAAGGTCCTTTTTCATGCCCAACACCATCTAGGTAGTACCAATCACCCATATGTAACTGTAACTCATCTGCTCTGCAGAGGCGATTGTTTGGTATACTAAAGGATGCGCTGCTCTTCCAAGAACCCTGTGAGTCTTGCTCATTCAAGCTCTTTGAGCGACCATCTTCTGATGACCTCTTTGTTTCACCAATTACAGAATATGGTCGTGAGGACTTTGAAGAGTATTTTTCCTTTCCTCTACCTTTCATGCGAGGCTCAGAAACAAATGACCCATAGTCTTTGACAACACATGCATTGATCCTGATCACTGGAAGCATTATGCCTTTCAATCCCCTAACAGAAGCAAATTTGGTTTGACTTAGTCTGCTTGCACTGCTAGATTCATTCATTTCATCTGGTGAGGTAAAGGCCCATGGTGGGAGGTCAAGTCTTCTGCCCTGGGAAGGATGGTACAATTCATCTTTCTGCTGCCAACGAGGGTCTTCATGGCCAGATTTTGGCATCTGGCATAGAGGATAGCCATCGTTGAGAACAATCTTCCTCTTCCAAGATTTATCTTGAGAAACTTCATCATTTCTCTTCCAATCCCCGCCCTTGCATGACCACTGGCCAGAAAACCATTCACCAGTGTCAATACAAGCAGAAGCATTATCCTTCTCAGATGGGGCCAGCATTATGGAGCTTGATTCTGCAGTGTCTTGCAGTGAAAATTTGGAAATACCATGTGAACCATCGCCACTTTTTTCTTCACTTTGTTCACCTATATGAAGTTGACACCAAGTGAAACCTGCAAATTCTCCAAATAAGTTCTTCCATAGAAGAGAACCAAGCACATACCAAAAATTTATATAAATAGATTTTACTGCAGCATGTCACTCAATAAGTAGTAATCTCATATCTGAGAAATGTTTATAATATAAAGAGTCAAAGATTCAAATTATAAAATGGGAACTTTCACCTCAAATGGCTATCCAAATACAACCTTAAACAATTTTTTGCATAATCTGACAATGAAAACCAAACACTGGGACCTTCCAATATGATTGTTCAGAAGCTTCAGAAAAATGTGGAAAAATGTCATATTACTAGTACAGTAATAGATAGATAATAAATCGATACTTTTCTAAAGTATGCCAATACTTTTTTACAGTATGCCAGAAGGCCACTCAGATATGCATAGATATCCAGGCAACATGTCATCTAAGAAAGAAGTTGCTATAGTCCAACTTCATTTCTAATTAAATTAAAAAAAGTAGAAGCTCCATAAATCCAAACGGTGTAACCACTCGAGCAATATCAGCCAACAGAGCAGCTTAAATAACTATACTGGTCGCCTGAAAGAGAAAATGTGAATAAATGGGATAACGAGAAATATATAATGTACCTTCAATATTTCTGCCTCTCTCCCACTCCCCAGGCCTAAATGTCATTTGCAGTACTTCTGAAAGAAAATGCCTTCATAAGCTCCGAAACATAAAATAAATTATACAGGAAAAATGGATAACCATTTTAAGAAACAGAAGCAGATTCACAGCCCAAATTTTCAATAGATAATTGTAACTTTAATATAAATTTTAAATAGTTTACAAATTGCCAGGTGGCAAAAATTAAAGAAGGCACTTTTGTATCATTTAATGCCACCTGGCATATCACAAGAGTAACTCAGCCTATTTAGGGTAGAATAGTCATTAGACAAATGAAAGGAGAATATTAGCTTACCTCCAACAGTCTCAAGTTCCTTGCCAGGAAGTAATTCAACACCCTCTAACAGTGCCCCAACTCTTTCATCAATATGTAGATCATCCAAATGATCTGATACAGCTGAATTGATCTCGGAGTAGAATATTGGATCTGAAGAGAGGCCCACTGATACCTCACCAGAAGAAAGTGCCCAGTTCCCATTATCTGCCAACAAATTACCAGGAGCCTCGGGAGGGCTCACCAGCTGAGTAACTTTATCCGAAACAATTGAAGGGAAATTTGCAGTAACCAATGGGGAAACTGCATTTTCAACTGTTACCCACCTGTCGCTATCAAAATGCTTGATTAAGTGGTCAGATACCAGGTATCCTTCCTCAACGAATTTTTTTAAATCAGACAATTTGGAAGGCCCCCGTTCCGCACCAAAATGATCCAGGTAATACCACTTTCCAGTGGTTGCATCTGCTATCACTGAGACATGTGGAGGTGTGTTGCAGATATCCATATCTTCTTCCATGGATGTCAGCTCCTCAGTGGCTCCATTTTCCAGAGGAGATTCTTTACCCTTTAAGATAGGACTTTCAGACAGTTCTTCCAGGTGAGAAGCATGGCTAACAGTTTTATCATTGGAGCCATTCTCAACATCCAGATTTCTTTTATCTTGCAACTCTTTAGCCGAAGCTTGTGAATCTTTCCCAACAGAATCCTTCTGATTATGCTTTGGTTCTTGTCCTTTTCTTTCATAATGATTGGACCGCCTCTCACTCGATCCACTTCTCCAATTTGTTTCCCTGTGATCACTGGACCTACCATGATCAAATGGGGACTGCTCCAAGAAAGTTGAAGTCCGAGTCTTTCCATCATGGCTTCGTCCTTGATCGTGAGAGGACTGCTCCACATAGCTAGGGCTTCGATATCTGCGATCATAGTAACGATCATAGGGAGACTTACTTCTGTTGTAGTGATGACTCCGATCATAGGGAGACCTACTTCTGTCGTAGTGATGGCTCCGATCATAAGGGGACCTATCAGAACGGGCTGGGCTCCAATCCCGATTATCCTGGTTGCGGGCCCGTGGGGACCGCTCGGAATGACGTGGACTGCTATTATGCCTGTCAGAAACTACTCTAGATGACTCAAGATGCCTAGAAGAATACCTTTCAGTAGGAATGTTCCGTGATGAAGAATTAGCATTTTTACTCTGTCTCTCAACAAAACGGCCAGAATAGTACTCTGACGCGTATGTAGAGCGGCTACCCTCATCAGAAAGCTTTCGGCTTTTTGAATTAGAGTAGAAATCATACTCACCACGGTACTTCCTGTCAATGCTATCTGAATCATTATCATGTCTCTTTGCACGATTACCAGAGGTATAGTCTCTTGCGTGACTCTTGCCATTATTGAGGTCATTCTTGTAGAAACCTTCATCATCTACAACTTTGGAACTGATCCTTAGATTCCTGTCAGCTTCATATCTAGAAGTAGACTTCTTTGCATGCGGATTACTCCCACCACTTCTATTAAACTCTTTCCCAAATAAATACTTACCGGATGAAGGAGGTGTCCACTCACGTTCACGATCACCTTTCCACCCCTTTTCTTTTGAAGGTGGTGGCGACCATTCACGGTCGCCTTTCCAACCCCTTCCTTTACGGGACTGTGGAGTCCACTCATGTTCACGGTCAATCTTCCATCCTTTTTCCTTTAAAGAAGATGGAGTTCGTTCATGCTCAAATTTCCATCCTTTTACCTTTACAGAATCGTATCTTCGTGACTTTGAGTAGCCATAATCATCACCCCGAAATTCAAACTCGTTTCTGCGCCATCTGTCGGGTACAAACTCCCCTTTCTCCAATTCATCCATTGATGACTTCCATTCATCTCTCACTTCACCACCACCCTTTCGCCACCTTGGAGTAACAAACTCGCTCTTTTCAAACTCACCCTTAATCTCATGTTTCCTTTCCGGTTTTTCGGGAACAAACTCGCCGTTCTCAATGGGCAAAGTTCCCAATTCACCTTCCTCCACTTCGTCTTTGTTATTGCTGCAAACTTCACCGTTGCCATTATTCTCAACAACTTCTTTATCACGGTTCAATTCACCTCCCCTTTCTTTTTTTTCTTTCATTTTTGGACTCATTCTGAGTGAAGACTTTGAAGAAGAATTGAGCTTGGTGTTGCCATTGGTCTTGCCTCCGCAAATCGAAAACTTATCCATAACATGCTGTGAAGGCACGCATGCAACACCGCCATCGCCCATGGAACGTCCCAAACAACTCCTTTTCCAATAAAATTCACGGTAATCAAACCTAATTCCGTTCTTCACCTGGGTTATCGACGCTCATACTGCTCCTTCACAATCCGCTCTTCACTTCAAAGACCCTAAATCCTCCTACGAATCCAAACCTAGAAAAAATCAGCAAAAATTATCAAGACAGATTAAACAAATAACAAATTACAAAATCAAAGCCAGAAATGTAGGGTTTTCAAAAATGAAACAAACAGATAAATCGAAGAGGCTAGGGTCTTGAATCTTAAAAACAAATAACCAAAAAATTGAATGGTGAAATGTAATGTCAAATTGAAGAGTCTAGGGTTTTGAATCTGAAAACTTACAAGTTGGGAATTACGGAGCTGAGATATCGGATAGCGTGCCGAAACTGAGTCGCAGTAGATTCAAATTGAGAGAATTCGAAGAAAAGAGAAAAACACCAGATCGATCGAACAGCTGAAGACGAATCTCTGTAAATCTTTCTCTCCTCTCTCTGTCTCTGTACATAAAATGAGTCTTTATTTTTATTTTTTTTGGTAAATATTAATTTGTCTGAATTTGTTTTTGGGCTTTGGAAAACTACGGGGCTTGGATTTATGTTGGGTGAATTTTCATTTTTGGCTAGTTTCCATTTCTACCCTTTGGTTCTGTTCATTTATTCAAACAGATCCTTCGACGAATACATTGAAATTATTAGGGCAATGTCATTTACGTTTCTTAGAACGACAAAAAATGGTAGACTTCTGGACATAAATGTGAATGGTGTTGAATCTGTTGATAATCTTGTAAAATCATTTTTCAAAAAAATTATCTTCACAAAAGTCTCTACTTTAAACATTGATCCAGGTTGTTAAATAATAGGGAAGCCCGTCATAAAGCAGTCGACTAGAAGTGACTTGTAAAATATAAAATCTATTGAAGTAAAATCTAGATTTTTCATTTTATAACTTCTTTCTTAATTTCTACCTATTGTAAATAAATTAGGTGTAGGAAGCTAGAAATCTAGTGTTGCCAATGTAGGGCACGTTTGTCTCCCATTATTGGGAGAACAATTGAGTAATGAATAATATTTTTTGAAAAATGTGTGGTGGAGAATTTTACTCTAACAAACAATGTTTTAAATTAATGGTAGACAAATAGAGACGTAATGTGTTTTTTAACGCAAATGGAAAGGGTTTTTCCACCATTTTAAAAACTACGCCTTAACTTTGGAATAAGACTAATTATATTTACATCGCGATTTTTGTTAAATGCACCACATTTTAATAAAAATGAATGTCAATTTATTCTTTTTTACTTATGTCCTCAACTTTTTTCGTCAAAATCTTATCATCAACCTTTTATTAATTTACACATCAGTATCTAATGACAATTTTCATCCAAAACATTTATCAAGAGATCGTAAAAATCTTATTTGCCTCTTGTATATTTGAGTAACCAAAATAGATAATAAATACAAAAGTTTTGACAAATATTTGTCACTCATTTGAATAAACTTTAATAGAATATTTGGATATAAATCACCATCAGATACAAGACGTGCTAATTATTAAGATTGAAAATAAAAATACAACGAAAAAAGTTAAAGACATAAAATGAACAAATATTGAAAATCTTTACTGCAATTAAAATGTGGTGCAAATAATAAAAATGATTGTGGGAATGTAATTACCCTTGGAATAATAGGTTGAGGAAGGAGATTTTGGTAAAAAATGATATTTGCAATGTTGTGTGTAAGTGTCTTGTAATTCTTGTACAAATTACAATGCAGATGTGAAGGGCGTTTCCGCCATTTGATAATTGAGCTTTAATATTTGGAAATAAAAAAATTTGATAGGGACATTTTGGTCAAACGAGATTGTTTGTTTTGGCGCTCAACTCCAGCGAAGTATTCTAAGTGGAGGGACTTCCAAAATTTCATTAAAATTTGGAGTTAGAAATAGAATCTTTGAACCACAATTTCAATATCTGCCCTTTGAAGTCTATCAAGAACAGTCGAACGTGTTGACCTTCCATATCTATCGTGTTACTTGTGATACAAATGTAATCAACACATATCGTTAAAAAGGGTAATATTGATATGATAGTAGAAATTAATGTAAGTGCATTGACGCGAAGGTATTACTAAGAAATTGTAATATTCAATAGATTTTTACTACTGAATTTTTGACTATATTGATATATATATGGCAAGATAGGAATATAATATATCCTATGTTGACCAGGAACATTTTATTTGCACGATTGTTCATAGTAATATTAGCTTTATATCAGATAAACAACTAATTCCAATAACAATAATACCCTACTGCATGCGAATCAAGATATAGAACTTGGCTAAGAACTACGATTTCGCCAAAAAACCAAGGATACACACAAGTCCTCTTTCACGCTAAGTGGGTTCAACACGAGTCACCATACTGAGGCTAAAGATACATCACTGGCTATATCATGTATATCAATTACAAATCAATGCCCTCGTTTGGTTTAGATTTAAAAAATAATAATAATAATAATATTTTCGAGTTTATTTTGATATAAGTTGATGAAATATGTGGTTCAAAAATTGTGGATCTCATAAAATGTGTAATTAAATTTAATTATTATTTTTGAATTAAATTTTAATCAAATTTTCTAGATGAACTAATCGGGGGCAATATGTGAGACACTGATAACATGGCACAAATGAAAACAATTGTTCATAAATATCTTTTCGATGGCCTTACATAATGTGAATTTGTTTGAAATATAAAGCATACCCGTCTTACATATACTATGTAGTGTGTAAACAAGTTGCTTAGGCTGTGCACATCTAATAGATGTTGCAACGTATTGCTAGTTGGACTTGTGCTAATTCATGGTCAGGTCAGGAACCTAGCCTAAAAGAGCATGCTCTGAATTGAAGTTGTTGTAAATGTTGTCCACGTAAAAATTAACCCTGTTCGGGCTCTATTAAAAATAGGTTATGAGGAAAAATATATTTTGAAATAATAATTTTTAGGAGAATATATGGTTAAAAATAAGGAAAATTTAGGTTTACGTGTAATATTAGTTTATTAGAGAATGTATGATTGAAAATAAAAAAGAGAAAATTGTATTTTGATGAATGTAGTAGCGGTAAGGTTATGATTAGCTTTGCCCATTCGCATGACATCTATGAAAACATAAGTGGACAAATCTAAGGGAACAAGAAGAGGGAGTACCATTAGATCACTAAGGAAGAAGCAAGCCTAAGTGAACCCCCGTCTACGAAGTACTTACTAGAAACTATTTTATTATTAGGGAAAGCCCTCACTTTTGATTATTTATTGCAGATTCCATTGCTCAATAGCTCTTTTCATCACTTCTGGATGTTCAAAGAAAGTCCTTACTTATGGATTATGGTGAATGTGACAAGAATCTTACTATGTACGAGGAAATGTTTAGTAATACTGGGTATATTAGACGAAAGATCACAAACCATTAACTGTGGTCTTTATTTTCTAATTAAGCCCGGATAAATATCATATTTTTAATAGATTTTGACAAAAAAAAAAAATGAAATACATGGTTGAAAAGTTATGAATCTTATAAAATATGTGTATAAAATTAATTGTTAACTTTAACTTATATTTTAATCCAATTTTTTAGCTGAACCAAATATGGACTACGCCCGATAACTTGTAATGAAACAAAAAAGAACTAGTGCAGTGCAAGTCGGTCTATCAAAAAAGAGAGGTACTTGTGAAAAGGATAAAACTTTATGGAGTTATACTTGGGGCTTAGGGTTCTATCTTAAAGGAAAATGTTGCCATATTTAGGGAACCTTTCTACTAAACATGCCTAAGTCTACTTAGTTTCTTACCCATTGCTACACATTTCGATGAGTTACGAGAATTATCCATCACTAAGATGTCTGTTAACTTCACTTCTAAAAGTGTGGTCATAAGGATAACATATTCCATAGTTGCTAAAAGTGTCATCGTCATGAATAAATCTTGATTTCTATGAGATTCGCAAAATATTCATTATAATATATCCATTTGCAAATTGCAATGATTATATGACGGACTCAAAGTGACCGTTGTCATTTTATTGTCATAAAAAAATTTTAAAAATATATATATAGACACACACACGCACCAAACAAACAAACTATTGGTATAATAGGTTTTGCTAAGCATCTTGTTTGAACAAGTACATGATAATCTAGGGATGATAATAGGGGCAGGTATGAGACGGGTTGGTCATTCTCATCTCTGTCTCGTCAGATATTTTTGTCATCTTCCTCCATCTTCATACTCGATTAAAGTAGAACGGAGCAAGTTTGGGGTTGCCCCGTTTATTTTTTCTTCTTATTTTTTATTTTTTTTATATCTTTAGTTAATAAATATTATTATTATTATTTTTTTGAATTTGTTAAGAATAATTTATTTTCTCTTTTAAAATGATGATAAATCTTTTATGTTTATTTGATAAAAAGTTTAAATGTAAAATTAAGTTTAAAAGGATGGGGTTGCGGTGCGGTGCGGGGTCTATATTTCCCGTACCCGCCCCGGAACAATGACCTTGACCGCCGTCCCGTCCACTCCTCGTCTCATTTACCCGGTTGGGCCTCGTTTACTCGATTAGGCTTGTAAACCCCGCTCCCAAAAACGTTCATTGTGGTTGAAGTATCTGCCCACCCTATCAAACGTGCATCTTTGACCAGAGTTGATAACCAACCAATACGAATAAGTACCCCAAAGATATTCAATCAAGGCATTTTCGAATTAATTTGGGACTTGAAAAGGGGAAATAAGTGCATATTCGATCTTGTAAAGGCGCAAGCACGAAAATTATTAATAAAAAGTATTTACAGTAGAATTCACAACTGCACTTTAGCAAACTTGCATCAACTACAATGTTTACTTCGCTAAAATGTTCATGAAAAAAAGACAAAGAATGTGCAGTCCAAATCACACTCAGATTATAAATGGACTCGGAGAGAATGCTGGCAAGGCTATCGGATGGGTCGATTTCCTGCAAACACATAAAATTTGTTGCGTCATCATAAAAAATACGAACTCTCTCTTCTTTAATCATATTGAAACTTACCAGTAATTTTCAAGGTGACTTGGTGGCGGTACAACCTTAGTAGTAGATTTAGGTTTGACTTTATGGAGTTGTTTTTTATGATCAGAAATCGGAAGGTCTTCAGAAATTGCATGAAGATTGGGTTTCCATTGCCTGGATGGTTTGATTTTCCTTACTCCACTTGCTGCATGTTCATGGCTGAAGTTCCTTGGCCAGTGCTCCTCCTCTTGTCGCCGCCCGCTAGCGGTGGTCTCCGCTGCCGGATTCACAGTGGCTCCACCCCAACATAAAGCTAATTTGGTGAAGAACTTCATATCAAATGAATTTTCACTAGTTTTGTGACTGTATGAGAGTTTTTACATGACTACTGTCTATAAATATAGGATGGCGGTTTTCTCCTTATCTGTTGTCGGTTGTGGTTTTGCTTGGCAGCCGTTAGTACGTGGTTATTGCTTACTGGGTCAAATGGTTCTGAATATTATTTTCTTTGGGAAAAATTGCGGCTGCCGTCTCCAACTTTTATTTTTTTGGCACTTCTGTCCCTAACTTTTAAATTTTGACAATTTTACTAACAACCTTTTTATTTATTGGCATCATCTTTCCATGTTGACGGATTCCATCCAAAAAATCCATTAATAGGTCATGTGCCACTCAAATCAAAGGGAACTGATGTCAAGCTCAGTTTACGTAATCGTGGTTATGGAATTTGTCATTAACCTAACATAATGGGATGACAATTGGGTTTTATATTCTTCTCCATTATACTTCATTTCATTTCTTATGTGAAAATGTATAGTTTCCTAATTTTGAAGAAAAATTTAGTTAGTAGAAGTTGAAATTTAGTAATTTACTTCAAATCGATATATTCGTATATGTTAGTGTAAAGGATATCAATGCCCATTGCTTAATTCATTATGTGAGTTGCACATTGATTTTTAGACGGAATCCGTTAGTACACAGTAGGTAGATTAGACTTCAATTATTGAAACATTAACATCGCGTCATCGAAACAAAAGTTTGAAAAAAAAGTGCAAAAGGAAATAAAAGTTGAGAACGGCAATTTGTCCAATTTTCTACGTAGGATGAGGGTAAACGCCCTCAAGTAGCTACTCTATATTAAATTGGAGCAGCCTCTATTTTTTATTCATTAAAAAAGTAAACTATAAAATCACACCAAGCTTACCTAATAGATCAAGTTGAATTTTAATGACTGTTTATGAAAGTGAATCCTACAAATTTTTATAATATTAAGAATAAAAAAGGTTAAAACTTTTATTTATTATATTGTTTCATTATGTTTATATTGTATATCAATATGTTGACCTAAATAGGGTTAAATCGCTTTGCCTCCGAAAGATTGGGACCGTGCTTTTCAAAAAGTTGATTTGAGTGAAGGACATGATATTAAGAACGTGTTTGATAAGTTGTGAGTTCGTAAAATTTATAATTAAAATTAATTATTGAATCTAACTTAAATTTTTATCTAGTCTTTTAACTAAAACAAACATGAATTTAGGGAGTGTTTGGTGCATATTTTTGAAAAAATAATGCATTTTATGATGTGATGTGAAAAATTTTAAATCTGCGTGAAATATTATTTTATTGAAAAATAAGTTTTAAAATAATGAATTTTAAGAAGAACATGATCGAGCAGGTCTTAATATAAATAAAAACTAAAAAGAAGCTGTACAAGTTAACTGAATAACCATACCCCTATGGCTCTATCCATCAGCAAAATAGAGAAAATTACAGCAGAGGCCGTCAACCTATTGAATTCATTCAAAATGGTCTTTGTTTGACAGTTCCATCCATTTATTGTCCAAAGAATGAGAGTTGGCTTCCTTAAGTTTGTTGTTCCTGTTGTTCCTCAGTGGTAGAATAATTAGTTGTTGAATGATTGGCCATATATTCAAATTCTACTTAAAGAAGAATCTAGATCTCTTTATTGACTCGGAACTAGCGGTTTTATCCTTCTCGTTATTTTCTAAACTAATATATTTGTGTGACATTAGAAGTATGAAATTCATAGCTTTTGTTTTGACTACGGGCTAAGAGGGGAGCAACTAAAGACGCAGTGAGGTGAAGAAGTTACCCAAGTTGAAATGGAAATGCTATACTTTTCTTATCTTTGTTCTTTTCTTATTTAATTGAAGTGATCGTATAAAAACCTTCTAAACTATTCTAAATTTTTAGTAGTGTCACAAATACAAATCTTCCACCAGGGACCTATGTGCTATAAATTCTAAATGTTGAACTCCTAATGCCAAGGAGGACCAACGTGTAACATTACCCATAGATTGAGGACCTCCACTACAAATTTTCACCAAAATATATCTGTCATCTTTAATATCTGGGTCAGATTTCAGAGAGTTTTCAGATAAATCTGCACACATCACTGATCAGAAATTAGGGCTTTAAATGCATTCATGCATTCCATAATTTGCAGGGAAATACCATTAAATTTTACACCACAAATATTAGGCCCATTTTGATTGCACTTTTCACCTTTTAGTAGATTGTTTGATAGAAAAAAAATTTTAGGCAATTGATTTTCCAACTTATACCTCACGTGACCCCATTTCCTTGAATTGGCTTTTCCATGGATTTGGTGGTTTTTGGTTTTCTAGGCAATTTTATTTATTTTTTATTTTTTTATTTTTTTTTGAAACAAATTATATCCCTTTAATAAACAATTTTCATGGAAAACAAAACCAAACGAATATCAAAAGATCCAAAATTTCAATATTTTTCAGGTGGAAAATTATACCAATCAAATAATGTTAGGTTTTGTGACCCAAATTCTGTCCAACTTGGGCCTAGGGCTTCGCATTTGGAGTATTGGACTTGAAGATGCCAAAATAGAGTCCAAGAAGGAAAAAATACGGATTGACGGACGCTCCCTTCACTCTCGAGCGAGAGGAGCAAATTTGGAATAGGGAGGTTGTCGCCCACTTGTCGCTGAGCTGCCGCTCGAGCGACAGAATATTCAGTTCCTCTGTCAATTTCATCTTCTTGTTTGTTTTTCTTTTAAATGTTGTTCTTGCTTATTTGTTTGTGCAATCTATACTTCATATCGCGTCATATCACCTCCTCAAATTCCTAACAAGTGGTATCAGAGCAAAAGTTCAGCAGTTCCGCAGAGCAAGGATTTGATTTCGATAATTTTTTGTTATCGATAGTTACCATGAAGTATGATATTTCGATGTTGGATCGCAGTATAATGTTTTCATTGTGGCAAGTGAAGATGATAGCTATATTGGTACAGATGAATTTGGATGATACTTTGTTGGGATTTGATAAGATGTCCACAACTTAGACACAGAGGAGAAGCAACGAAAAGATCGCAAGGCACTTTCGCAAATTCATCTTCATCTATTTAACAACATTCTTCAAGACATCTTGAATGAAAAGATATCAGTTGTATTGTAATTGAAACTGGAGCGATTATGCATGACTAAAAGTCTGACCAGTAAATTGCATCTGAAGCAGGGACTTTATTCTCATTGCATGGCAAAAGGCAGATTAATGAAAGATCATCTGGTTGTGTTTAAGGAGATTATCGCTGATCTGAAAACGTTAGAGGTAAAATATGATGAAGATGATTTTGCCTTAATCCTGTTGTGTTCCTTGCTTGGTTCGTTTTTGTTGTTTAGGGACACGATTCTGTACAATCATGACACGGTCATCATTGAAGATGCATATGGTGCCTTGTTCTCAAAGGAGAAGATAAAGCATCTGGTTATAGCTGTTTCTAGAGATGATGAAACTCTTGTGGTTTGTGGTGATCCACGAAGATGCAAGTCGATGGTGGATCTCAGCAATAGGGTTTGTTTTTATTGCAAGAAGAAAGGACACATCAAGAAGGATTGCGAGAAGCTGCATGGTAAGGGTAATTCAGCTGCAACTCGTAGGAGACAATCAGAGACTTCAGGTGAAGTAGACATCGCAGAGAACTTTGTAGGTGATGGAGAACTTTTGACTATTTCTGACGTGGAATCCAAACCTGACGAGGATTGAATTTTGGATACAGATGGTGCATTTCATATGAGTCCCAATAAGGATTTGTTTGAATCATATGAAATGGTGACGCGAGGCACTATTGTTATGGAAAATAACGAATCTTGCTGGGTAGCTGGTATTGGGAGAGTTAGATTGAAGTTGGTGGATGGAACAATCAAAACACTTGGCCAGATTCGACTTGTGTCCCAGACTTGAAGAAGAACATCATCTCGCTTAGTACCTAGTAATCTAGAGGGTACATGTTCTCTGGTGTAGGTGGAATCTTGAAGGTCCAGAAAGGTGTCCGTGTTGTATTTGAGGGGCGGAGAAAGATTCAGTTATACATCTTAAGGTTGGACACAATCGGTGAAGAGACATCAGCACATGTTTGGTACCGTGGTAGAGATATAGTTTAGTATAGTATCATTGGGAGTTGGCTCTAGATCTATTTTGAAGAATACTACTTTGTCGAGTTTTGGGAATATGGGTAATTTCGCTTTGCCACCACAGTCTACGGTTCCATTATATTCAACGACTAGGGAGAGATCCAATTGCCACCACAGTATGTGGTTCCATTGTATTGAATGGCTAGGGAGAGATCCATTGGAAATAGGTACGAGGATGCTGATCTGGATGTGCATGCTTTTGGAGTTATTGAAGGTGACAAGTCTAGCCAGGTGCCTTTAGTTAAAGTATTAATGATTCTGATACAGGGTGTGCTTCGACCCTGTTTGGTAAACTTTGAATTCGTTGTGAATTTTGAGAATACGGGGGTTGGGTTCAATTGTATCCGTATTCGGATATGGTGGAAGAAGAAGAGTATATTTTGAGTGTTTGAGAGGTTTGGTTCAAGTTGAAGAGTTCAGTGTGTTTCGCTGCAGTCGGACTTATCTTTCCAAGCGGAGAAATTTTGGAGTTTCGTTCGTTGTACCAAAATTTGTGTCAATGTGGAGATTGTTAGGTTTTGTAACCCAAATCTGGTCCAAATTGGGTCTAGGGCTTCGCGTTTGGAGTATTTGACTTGAAGATGTCAAAATAAAGTTCAAGAAGGAAAAAAACGAATTGACGGCGCTGGACGGACGCTCCGTTCACGCTCAAACGAGATGAGCAAATTTGGAACAGGGAGGTTGTCGCTCGCGTGTCACTAAGCTGCCATTTGAGCGACAGGCTCTCGCTCCCTGAAGTTCGAGCAACGGGCCGCGGATCTTTTTCCTATACTTTACAGGATTTTACAGGATTTTTGACATAGTTTCCATATTTTAGATTTATTCTAGGGTTTTGATATGTCTCATATAAATTATAGACTCTTCATTCAGTTTTATAGGCCTTAAGTTGTATTTTTCTCTCCATTTGTTGTTAATAAAATATTTAGTTCCAATGTCAATTTCATCTTCTTGTTTGTTTTTCTTTTAAATCTTGTTATTGCTTATTTGTTTGTGTGATCTATACTTCATATCGCATCATATCACCTCCTCAATTTTTAACAAATACAATTAATTGACAATTCACAATAACACAAGTTTTAGGCAATTCAATTCCCTGAAATTTATTTTCTTTCCACCCAAATTCCATTTTGCAATCAAACGAACCTTTAGTACAAGGGAAAAACCACTTTTCCAGAAGAAAACGTCTAGAAGCAATGCCGAAAGGTATGTGGCGGGAGGTGATTGGATAGAAAAGATGATTGTATTTTAAATTACCCAATGATAAAATACAATATGATATTATACAAAATTTTATGTCGAGTATGATGTACATGTACATAGCATGGTCCTTAGTGCAGTTCCCTCTCAGAATTCATTATTTATCTGGAAAATTATTTCAATGAAGGTAATTAGACAGACGAATAATGTTGGGCGCATGTCGCTGGGAGTGGGCACCGGGTGATTTGGGTTTAATTGAGAACTGAACTACATCAATTTCCATTGAAAATTATGCAAATGGAACTGTTGACTCTATTAACATAAAAGGAAGAGAACCCGACCTAAACTGATCAATCCGATTCAGTTCGATCCGAATAAAAATGCCTGCCCACCCCTACATGCTGCTCACACTATCTTATTGGGTGAAAATGCAAATAATGCGTGCTTATAATAGAGGGTAATACCTAATTACAATTTTGTATTAGTTTATTAACATTGCATATTAATATTTATTTGGAGTTTAGTGAATCATATCTTTAATTATATTTGTTTGATGCCCAATATTTTGAGAAAATAGAATTTTGAAAAGTGATTTTTTTTTTTTTTAAAGAATATATGGTTAAAAAGTTGGAAAAAGTTTTGAGTTTATGTGCAAAATATTTTATTATGTAAATATGTGATTAAGAATGAGTATACAAATTAAAGAGCTTTTAAGTAATGGTTGTCAAACAGGGAATCGTATTGGGCAAATCTTTACTTGACGTGACATTTCATTTGAAGGGGAAAATGAGAGATGGGGCCTCATTCGTGTAGCTTAAAAAGTTAATAAAAATCTAAGTAAAAATAACAGTTAATTTTAACTAAATATTTCATAGAACTCACAATTTTGATCAATTTTTCAAACACACATCTTATTAAATTTTATTAAAATCTACTGAAAATCTGAATTTAACCATACCAAACAGCGCATGATATCACATGTAGAAGGGATATTCTTGTAAAAATAAGGCAGGAGACATTGTGAAAACGTCGCATAAAATTTTATACTATTGATATCATGATTTAGCTTAAATCTCTCTTAAGGGAAATGTCATGTGTTCGAATCTTGGGAACTCGATAAAAATTCGTGATGAGAAAAGATTGGTTTAGGCTCTCCCATAGCGGATAATAAGTAAGTGAATAGTTTAGATACAAAGATCGTCAAACATACCTTTTCTCATTTCACAATCAAACTTGAATTTGAGGTGTTATTTTAAATGTTTAGTTTAGTGGGAGATTTAATTTGTTAGGGGTTTTATTTATTTAGATTTATTTTTTGGTAAAGGCTCCGGTTGGGATGATGGTTTTTACTCTCATCAAGTTGTCACCTTCTTTGGAGGTTAGGATTCCCCTAGTATACATGAACAAAAATTGCAATGAGGGAGACCAAATCAGCAAATCTTTTCTCGAAACGAGTACAAAAGGAATGGATGTATGAGATTCAATTCTACCTATCACTAACAATTCAATTCAATTCTACCTAGCACTAAAAATGAATATAATGCAATTCACTACAATTTACGCACCGTACTTTCTGCAATTCCGTTTCACGATTTCCTCCATTTTCATATAATAAGAAAGAATATCAAATAAAATTAATTTATCTTTAACATGAACCAGCAAAAGGACAGTTTTTTGTTATATAGAAATTTTTTATTATATTGAAATAATAAAAATGGGTAAATAAAGAAATTACCTTAATTAAATATGGCTAAAATTGGTAATTTAAAAATAGATAAACATGAACCAGGGAAAGGAAATTTTTTATATTATATTGAAATATTAAAAATTATTATAATAAAAAAAAAGATAATTGCAGCAACGATACCAAACTTTCATTTAATAGAAGACTTTTTTTAAACCTTTCATTAGTGTCACCCACAATATCAAACATTTCAAAATATCGTAATTGAAGTTCAAATGGATGGTTTCTACTAGTTTGATCGTTAGTTAACTAGATAGTTAATCTTGACAAATTTTAAAAAGTTAAAATGACAACTTTACATTTTTTTTATAATAAAATAATTAAAATTAAAACACATTTCCATTTTCTTGTACTCCATCTACCCCACACATACTCATCCCCATTTAGGAATGACAAATTCGATACCCACGGGGCCTCGCCCCGAAAGGGGTGGGAATTACCGGCTTAATTAGGTATTCGGGTCGGGAACGATGCGAGAAATTTTGCTCGGGGGTGGGGACGGGGTAACGGGTGCCCCGTCCTGTCCCGTTCATTTTTTTTAATTCAATACTTTAAAATGACAATTAAAATTATATAAAAAATATGACAAATAATAAAAGTTTTAGTTTACCAAATATATTTGAATTAGGCTTGTGTTTGACACCCATTTTGAGTAAAAAAAAATGAATTTTGGAATATTGATTGATGGAATAATGTGTGATTGAAAAGTAATAAAAATTTGTAGATTTGTGTGTAATATTAGTTTATTTGAAGAATGTATGGGTGAAATAAAGAACAAAAAAAATAAGAATGAGAATGAGTGTCAAATATGGCCTAAATAAAGATTAAAAAAAATATATTATTATCTCAATCTAACGAATGTAGACAATAAAATGAATTATCAAAAATTTTAAAAAAAAAAATTAATGGGGTAGTAAACGGGGGAAGGGCCTCGCCGAGAACGGGGGAAGGAGGGGATTGCTTGGCGAGGCGGGGGGTAAGGGAGGTTGCCCCGACCCCGCCCGTTCCGTTGCCATCTCTATCCCCACCCCAACCCCAAATTCCCAAACCTCATATTTGAGAAATCTTCAAACCCCAAAGAATTTCACTAGCAAAATTTCAAAGTCAAATTTGTAAGTACTTTCAAAATATTTCTCAATCAAATTTTTATATTGTGTTAAATCTCCAAATACACAAATAAAATCAATGTCTAATTTAGTAGTTATGTCTTTAAGTCACAAGTCTCCATATTTGACCTCTTTCTCTCTTCAACCACAAGGCTTGTACTAGACGGTGCCGTTTCGGGAAGCGATAACTATGTATTGGCATCCTCAGCTGTTGTTCTCTCACTAGACGACGTCGTTTTCTCATGGCTAGTAATTTCTTGTTCATTATCTTCATGTATTTCTCCCCCTCCATTATTATCGGCCATAGGTGGAGAATCCAAGTTGGGCTTTAGGGTTTGTAGGTGATTTTGGGGGAAGAAACGCGTCAAGGACTCTATCTTGATTGGAATTTTAACTGAGAATTGTTGATGAAATTAAAGGACTGAATTTCTTGCTTTTTGATTCTTAGTTAAATTCATCAACTTCAGTCCTTCAACTGAGAATCAAAATTTCAAAGTTAAATCTTGAATTTTCATCCTTCAACACATGAATTTCAGTGAAGGACTGAAATTCATCACTTGAAGGATTCCATCTGGAAATGGGATTTTAATTGAGAATTGTTGAAATTGGGATTTGCCTATTTGCATGTTACAATAAGAGAAAATTGGACTTTTTGATTCTTTTGATTTCCCAAATTTGGGGTTTGGGTGAGTATGTGTGGGGGTGAATAGAGAAGAAGAAGGTGGAAATTGATTTTTAATTTTAATTATTTAATTTTAGTTATTTTATTATAAAAAATGTAAAGTTATCATTTTAACCTTTTAAAATTAGTCAAAATTATTGTCAATGTCAACTATCTGGTCAACTAACTGTCAAACTAATAGAAATCATCTATTGGATTCCAGCTGTAACGTTTTGAAATGTTTGATATCGTGGGTGGCACAAATTAAAGATTTGGGTAAAATTTGCTACTAAATGAAAGATTTGGTACCGCAACAATAATTATCCCAATAAAAAATTTACCTTAATTAAATATGGTTAAAACTGGTAACTTAATAATAGATAAGTGAAGGCTAAAAGCAGACTATTTTACTATTTATCAAAATCTATAACCAAATGGTATAGATTATTCTCAAATCATTTTTTTTTAAAATTTATTAAATGTCTAAAATAATTTCTGATTCTTTGACAATGAGAAGTTGAGCTCCAAAATCATTTTCAATTAAGACCAAGTGTTTAAAAGTCTTTTATTGCTACATTTATCTTTTTTTTTTTTTTTTATATTAATTGTAATTTGAATAAATAAACAAATAATTATCTTAATAAACATTGAAATGACTCGATATTTATGGATATCTAGAAGATTTAAAAATAAGAGTATGTTCAAATTTCTCAATAAAATAAAATTTTAGAACTTCTACAAAGACTTCGTAACCAACTCAACTAAATCTAACTTGATACTCTACCACCAATTAAACTCTAAATTGAGCCCAAGTCAACCTAATATTACTCAAGTTTTAGTATCTTGCACCAAGCCTGACAAGACATAGCATTGCCACTTTCATCTAAGGGTTAGCAATGCTTGACTAGGCCCTAAGACATCAAAGCTTGGCTTGTACACATAAATTAGGGCTGGCTCGCCCTTTGGCTTTTGGACCTCATAAGTTGAGTCGTCCACTAGCCCACGATTTGACTCAATTTTTAAAAAATTAATTAAACATGCCAAAAACGAGCCTGTCCAAAACCCATGAGATGACTCATGAAAAGAGAAGGGTGTCAAGCTCGATCAATAACTCGTCTCAAAAATCCAAGTTGTTTATGAGCTGAGCTCGAACAGCTTACTTCCTCTATTATAGCCGCGCTCCATAACTTTTCAATTAGTGTAGTTTTGAGTCTTTAATATTAAAAATATAAAATTTTAGGTTTCAAGCCTATTTAAATATATGAATATGAGGTTTCACGTGACAAAAATTATCAATGTTTAACAGTTAAATTTTTCACACGGTTTAAAGTTAGAGCAAAATTATCAAATCACTCAAGACTTGTTTTCCAAGATTTTATTAAATATTTTTTTTTCTCAAAATTATTTTCAACCATATTTGGCCACCATTTTTTCAAAAATTATTTTCAATCACACATTCTCTTATAAAATAATATTATACGTAAATCGAAAAATTTTTCTTACCTTTTAACCACACAATCTCCAACAAAACAATATTTAAAAATGCATTTTTTGTCCAAAAATGAGGGTCAAATAAGGGCTTCTTTCAAATTTTGTATTTTTACCCTTTATTTGAGCCCCATTTTAAGCAAAAATAGGCTTAGATTCTAAAAGGTCATATATATATCACTATTAAAGATGAGGGCTTATCCATAAATATGCAAATTATTCTTTTAAGGGTAGAAAAGGAATTTACAAAATGATTCACATGACTCCCGTCCCCCCTCATCTCATCGGAACCTATCCCCATATCGTCACCACTCACCGTTTTGTCTTCGTGGGTAATGCGGTCATTTAACTGTGGTGATGATATGCAACTTGTACATGAACATAAAATTAAAGGGTAAATTATTCCAGAGGTCCCCTACCTTCCATCAGTGTAGTAATCATATCCTTAACCTTTCATTTATTGCATCTAAATCTCCAGTATTTTAAAAATATGCTTGCAGTATCCTGCATAGCGAAGAACTTCTATTTAGTTGTTGAATAGCTAGGCTACATGCAAATGATGTATGATTGAAAGGGTAAAATTGTTGAAAAATAGCAACATTTAAAGTAAGGGCGATTATATGGATAGCCCTTATTATTATTATTTTTTTTTTAATGTTGCCTAGCTTTTAAATTTCTTCAAAGGTCTTCAACCTTAGGTCATCGTTGGTTAGCTATAAAATTTTTAGTCACTGTCTAATAATTAAATTTTATTAATTATCACATTTTGTCCATAATGATGATTTTCGTCCAAAAAAATCATGTAAAAAGAATCAGTCGTGTTTGGATATCACTATATAAATGATTTATAAATTTAGTTAAAATCAAATATTAATTTCAAACGCACNCTCTCTCTCTCTCTCTCTCGCGCTCTCTCTCTCTCTCTCTATATATATATATATATATATATATATATATATATATATGAAAATGTAATGGAATATTAGTTCCTTTTCTCAAAGCACGTTAATTGAATATTTTGGACGCAAACCATTATTAGAGTTTAAATGTCCTAATTAACGAAAGATTAAGATAAGAAAATAACATAAAAATGTGGAATGATAAGTGTTACAATAAACAAAGAATTTACACATTTAGTGCAATTTAAAGTAATGTAACAAACGAAAAATGTGATATAAATATAATTATCTTTAATGTTATTTGAATAGTCTCCATCAGATTTCACCGAGTGTCATTTGGATATTTAACGTTTAAATTGACATTTTCCATTAGATAGTGATTCTTGTGTGTCGAGTTAAAAAGTTGGGGACAGGGGTGCCATTCATGAAAGATTGAGGATATAGCTACTACACTCATAAAAGATTGGTGACTCTAGAGGAATTTATCCTAAAATAAAATATGATAGAGACTGGGAGAGAGAATAAATTAATAAAATTATGGTAAGAGTATAAGAAAATAATAACTGAAAAAGCAGCAAATACAGCACAGAAAAGCCTTGCAATCCCAGCACAGACAATTCGTTTATATTCAAAAAATATCTATAGTTGAAAAAGAAAAAAATTGGGCCAAGAATGTCAGAGAAAAAGATTAGTGGGCACTCAACAACTCTGTTTCTCTTAGACTAACCTATTCTGATTCTCTTTGTTTTATCCTCATACAATATGCATATGTAAGTGTGTATTTTGTGTCCTTGTGCAAATTGTTGCTTCACATACACTCTGGTCTCTCTATACAATATACATACACACACCCCAGTTGAGAGCCACATAGCTTCTGTACCAATTCACTAAGCATTTTGCGATACCAAGAAACTGACTCTTTTCTGTTTGTCCTCTTTCAAATCCCAGAATATGATCCCATTTTGCTTCTTAATTTGATGTGGGCTTTATTTTTTCTCCTTGTTTATTTTGGAATGGAGGCTTATTGCGATCTTGAAGTTGATGTCAACGGAGAAGAGGTTTTCATGGTGGACAAGGTAAAGATTCTATTTTCAGTTTCAATCAAAATTCTACTCTTTTTTCATCAATAAATTATACATTATTTAGATTTTACTATTAATGAAATTGCAGAAATTAAGGCTTTTACTCAAATTGTAAGATGGGTTATCTGAAACTTTGATTCTTTGGCATATTTGTTTGCAGCATAATTTCACATAATTTTCCTGTTATTATGTGGGGCTTGATTTCTTGTGATTATTCTCTGTCAAATCCACTTATTTTCACCATTCAGACAAAGCATTTTGCTTATTGTTGTTGTTATGGAGATTTAATGTTCAAATTATTGTTGTTATGGAGATTTAATGTTCAAACTTTTATGTCCTTTACACTTATTTCGAAAGCGACTAATAAAAAAGTCTTGTTGGGATTGTTGGCATGCATCTTTCTTGATACCCTATACTGCATTGATTGTGTCTAAGAATTCTCATATTTCATTTTTCTTTCAGGAAATTGAGTCCACAATTTGTTTGTGTTTCATTTTCAGTTTTTCTAATCTCGATTATGTTGGTCCAAGGACGCGGACGAGCACCACCGTAAATGCTGCGTGGGGCTTTTTGTATTTGGAACATAACATAGTTTTCTTTCTTGTCATTTCGTCAATATCAATCTGTGTTACTTGGTTTTCCATAACTTTCTCGTTTTGTATCCATTGATTGCAACGTTTATTTAAACTCATTATTGCAGTAGGTATGGATATAATTTCTTTGTAGTCCAATTACTTTATTTTTTATTTTTTTAAGTTTCTTTTTCTGTTGCACAGTCAACTTATTTCTTATCTGGCTTTTTTTTTTCTATAAATCTTGAAGAAAGTTCTATCATCTTATTCGGGAAGTATAAAAAAGATGCTTAGCAAATCAAAAGGTGGAAAAAGAAATCTGAAGGTGATATACCATGACTTTCCCGGAGGAGCTGAAAATTTTGAGCTCATCACGAGGTTTTGCTACAACAATGGCAACATTGACGTAAGTCCTTTTAATATCACTGACCTAAATTGTGCTGCATATTTCATGGAAATGAACAAATGTGTCACTGGAAACACAAATTTACTTGAGCAAACTGAAAAATCGCTTGAAGGTATCAAGTATTGGACGTGGTCCGAACTTATGGCGGCTTTGAAGCGGTGCCAAGATTTCTTCCCAGTTGCAAGCTCTTCGGGTATACTTGAAAAATGCTTAGATTCTCTTCTTGGAAGGGTTGCATCATCCTGTGAAACAAGTCCGTGTCCATCCGTCTCTTCACCTGATAGTTCTAAATTTCGGGCATCATGCGACACAAGAAGTAGCGAGAGCTTGAAAAGCAGCTTCCTTCGAGTTACCTGGTGGTTTGAAGATCTTGTACAGTTGGATATTCATGTGATTGAAATGTTGGTGAAGTCAATGGTATCTAGAAACTTAAACCATAGTATAATCGGTAAGTTTCTCTTTCATTACCAAAAAGCAAGATTGGCTTCCACCTTTTCAGACGAGAAAATTAGGATGGTTGAAACAGTTGTTGAGATGATTTATTCTTTGGATTTAAGCACTGTGTCTTACAAGAGATTGCTTGGGATGCTTAGAGTTTCTTTACATGTAAAGATAAACAAATGCTGCAGGAACAAGTTGGAGAGTATGATTGGTTTGCAAATAGATCAAGCAACACTAGACGATTTGCTTGTTCCATCTCCTGTCCGGGCACGTTACTTGTACGATGTAAATCTGGTTCTTAGGCTCGTGAAATCATTTCTTGCCAAAGGAGTATGGTGTTTGCCATTGAGTCGAATGAAGAAAGTGGCGAACTTAGTAGATTTATATATAGCTGAAGTAGCTCCTGATCCTCATCTGAAACCATCGAAGTTCTTGGCTCTAATTAGGGCCATGCCGGACTCTGCTAGAGACTCTTTTGATGGAATCTACCATTCCGTAGATTTGTATCTAGAGGTATGTTATATAAACTGTGAATTCTCGTGCAAAAGTATATCACAGATTTGAATCTTTGATTACAAACATGCAGAAAATGATGATTTAGTTTCTTGATATTTATACTTCTTTGTTTGTATAGTTCATCTCTCACCTCTCGGGAAATGACTTGAGGGAAAGCTCATTCCTGCGCTTTATTCTTATGTTTGACAATTAATGTTCCAGGTTCATTCAGGGTTGTCTGAAGAAGAAAAAACGAGAGTCTGTAGTGGACTAGATTATGAGAAACTATCATCCGAGGCCTTAAACCACCTCGCTGCAAACACAAAGTTCCCATCAAAATCTGCAGTTGGAGCCCTTAACTTTCAGCAGCGCAGACTCAAAAACTTGCTTCAACGCACAAATCAACCAAATAGCTTCACCAACTCTCCCATTTTTCTTGAAACAGAGCGCACAGAGGGGAAAGACGAAAGCTGTGAACAAATTGTGCTTTATGCAGGAAATCTCAATTTCTCAACTGAGAATGAGAGGATCCGAGCACATTTACAAGGCATGCACTGGAGAGTGCTGGAATTGGAAAAGATTTGCAGGAAAATGCAAATTCGGATGACAAAGATGATGAAATCAAGATTATCAAACCAAAGCAATGCTAAATCTGTACCTAGGCTTTGTTCATGAAATAAATTATTAATTTATTTCTTGTATCTCCATTTTTACACACACACACACACAATATATATATATATATGCGCGCGCGTATAGTCTGGGACATATTCCTTTCCTTTATTTTCTGCATCATAAAAAGTGATTTGAGGAAAGTGGCTTTTACGGAGAATGAAGTATTGGTAGAATGAAGTATTGGTTGTCTAGCTCTGTAGCACGGATACTTCAATTAGGGTAGCGTGTCCGTGTTCGAGTCCGACACGTGTCGAACACGAGTCGATATCGATACTTTTCGGACACTCCACCATAATCATTTTTCTTTTTATATTAGATATATTATATATTGTTAATTTAAATTTATTAGCAAGTAACAAATATGTATTCATGTTTAAAAGATTTCAACAAGAAAAATTAATAATAAGTACGTGTCGGACACGAATCGATACCGACACTTCTCGGACACTCCACCATAATCATTTTTCTTTTTATATTAGAAATATTATATATTGTTAATTCAAATTTATTAGCAAGTAACAAATATGTATTCATATTTAAAAGATTTCAACGTAAAAAATTTATACTATATAAATGAAAAACTTTAAATAAATAAATAAATATATATATACACACTGACAGGGGCGGACCCAGCACCCGGAAAGAATTTAATCAACGTATCGATGACGTGTCGTATCTGTACTTTTTTTAAAAAATCACGTGTCGACGTATCTGACACGACACATGTATTCGTGTCGATGCATCATAGTTGTCTAGTAAAAGTATGAGAAAAAGCTGTGTTTTATTCCTGTAGAAACTGATTATTCTCTGAAAAGATAAGTTTAAGCAAAAATGGTAACAGTAAGGTTAAGCCACTTTTCAATACCATTTTCATCTCGGGACAATCCGTGATGTTGGGCGACAAATGTCTGTAGAAATAGGCTCATCAGTCAGGAATGATACTATTCCATCAGACTCTGGATCATTGCTTCTCATACACACTGTTGACACTGGGCCCGGCACAGCTTGAAACTTTCACCTGTGGATCATTCATTGTTAGAGCATCTTCGATATCGAAGTTGATCCTAAGAATTTTGAAAATCTAAATGACTAATTATTAAGAAGTCCTTAATTTTTTACAAGCATAATAATACTTAAAAATTTACAATTATATTATTATATTTAAACGAAAACTTTGTACAATAAAAAAAAGTACAGTAGCAAAATAAAACATCAATTCAAGAAGAAAGAGAAGTAGCTGAATCAACAACCTTTTCTTTTGCTTTGGCGTGTTGTTGGCAGATGAAATAATACGTGACAGAGTGCACAACAAAAATTCGAAAGCCTTTCAAAATAAAGCAAACCCAGTAACAACAGTTGATAAAGCTTGTGTCATGGAAAACACAACTCAATTTACGATTATATATATATAGGGGGGCTGTTGTAAGAAGACAGTTGAAATAGGGAGGCTGTTATAAAAAGAAGGCAGTTGAAATAGGGAGGCTGTTATAAAAGTTTTTGTTAAAAATCCTACTCAGTACTCTTCTGAAATCATGATATCTCATTCTTTTGATAAAATAA
>CAIGRN010187349.1:0-12220 GCA_903798345.1 Fraxinus anomala
AATGAAGTTGGTTGAATATTACTTTCCAATTATTTATGGAAATGAAGTCTCATATCTTGAAATTGAAAATGTTAGGAAATTTTGTCACAAGTTGGTAAATGAGTACAAAACAAGACATGAATCGAGCGAAAATGTGACTCAATCTTCAAATCAAATTGAGATATCTAGTAATGCAAGTAAAAAAGATCGGTTGACACAATTTGATTTATTTGTTTCTAATACCACTATTACTGATAGTACGAAATCAGAGCTTGATATTTTCTTGGATGAGCCTCTATTGCCTAGATCGAATGATTTTGATATATTGGCATGGTGGAATGCAAATTCAATAAAATATTCTTCTTTACAAAAAGTTGCAAGAGATATTTTAGCCATCCCAATATCTACAGTGGCATCAGAATCTGCATTCAGTACCAGTGGTAGATTTATTAGTCCACACAGAAATAGACTTCACCATAAAACTTTGGAGGCCTTAATGTGTGTTCGAGATTGGTTATGGGCTGACATTCATGGTACGATAAATACAATTATCTATATTAATCATAACTGTTATTTTTGTTTTGTTTTTTAATTGCTAACTAGATTTATTTTTTTGGTAGAACATTCATCACCTAAATCATTCTCTGGATGTTGTACAATGTTAAGTGACACGGATATTGAAGATGAGGTAAATTTATTTTGCTTTAAGCAAATTTGAATAATAAATAGTTAAATACATCATTTGTCTAACTAATAAATATTTTTACAGTCATCAATTTTTAAAGAGCCTGAAATAAACATCCTAGAAGAAGATGACAGCACTGGAAGATCTACAACGTGAAGCATTGCATTATGTGTGCAACTCCAAGTTTAGCCATTCGTAAACTGGCTATTGAAGTTTCTCGGGCTCTATATTTACTTTTAAGTATTTCTTCGTTTAAGAAAAGACTTCTGATTTATCAGAATTAGTGACTAATATCTCAATGTTACTTTTTAAGTTTCATACAATGTCTTGTTAAGAATATTATTCACATGTGCAAAGACTACATAACATAAGTTACACTGTTTTTATATGTTAATTGAAGTTTTTCGTATTTTCTTTGTTGTTGGAGGGAGTTTCCCCTAGTTTCTTTAGCCATTGGAAGTTTTTGTTGATGAAGTATGATTGATGAAAACACCATGTTAACTTTGAAAGAATATCTTCCATTTGTTTTGAATAAATAAAATTCATGATTTATTATATAAAAGGAATTGCTTCTGATAGTGGAAAGCTATGTCATCTATAGAAATTATATAAAAACAATATTTTATCTAGTCTTTTATTAAAAAAATAATGAAGAAAAGGTAAATGGGACGATAAACGGGGCAAAGACCTTAACCCGCCCCCGCCCCGCACTGCCCCCAACCCGCCCCGACTTAAATGGGTATAGGGGCGGGTACGGGGCGAAAAATTATCTGACGAGGCGGGGGTGGGGAAGAATGTCCCGACCCATACCCGCCTCGTTGCCATCCCTAAGGTTTCTATTTATTCCTAAACATTTTTCGAAATTTTTTAGAAAGGTAAACTAACTCATCTTCATTAGGAGAATATGAATTCGGTGAATTTTTATAACTATTCCTCACAGTTTTTAAGGCCATTGATTTATCGTTTGTGGGTTTAGCTAATGTCAGCTTATAAGTTTGGAGAGATCCAACCAAATCTTCCACCTTAATAGAGTCTATATCCTTACTCTCCTCAATAGCAATGATTTTAGGCCTAAATCGCTCAGGTAAAGATCTAAAGATTTTTCTAACAATTTTTGATTCAGGTTTTTTCTCACCTAAGTTGAAACTAGAATTAATCGTGTCATTTAAACTCGCATAGAATTTATCAAATGTCTCATCCTCTTTCATCCTAATATCTTCAACCCTAGCGGTCAAAATCTGCAACTAGAAGTTTTTAACAGCCTGAGTTCCCTCATGTGTGGTCTGTAGAATACTCCAAACTTCTTTAGCAACCTCACACATAGATACTCTTGTAAATTTTTCAGGGGACACTGCCATAAATAAGTCATATAAGGCTTTACTGTTCCAGTTACATTCATCTAATTTCGTTCTAGTCCAATTAGCAATGAAAGTGGGCATAACTTCATTATTAACCATAGAACTAAGTCCAACCATTAGCCACTCTTAACCAAATTCGCTCATCCATAAATTTTAGGAAAACTATCATTCTAACCTTCCAATAAGCATAATTATTGACATCAAAATATGGTGGGATAGGTAATGAATTACTCATCTAGAAATCTAAGGTCAAAATTTGAATTTAGGCTTTGATACCAATTGAAATTATGTAGTTTACTAACTAAATTTAACCTTATGTGCGAAATTATACAATTAACAAGCAATAATTCACTTTTAGTTATTTCTAGTTGGTTAAACAAACAATTCAATTATTTAAGTTGAATCGTCGTAGTTTGTAACAAGAAAGCAATAAATAATACTAATATTTATGATGGAGAAACCCAATTGGGTAAAAACTTCGGGATCAAGCCAGTTACCTCCACTGTAAACAATACAGAGTGAGTTACAGTAAGTTATTGCCTAGCTAACTCCACTGGACTTTCCGATCTATTTCCTACTAAAGGTCTGCTCCAAGATCTTTTGCAATTGTCTCTTCCCAGTGGAATTCCAAAAAACTGCTTCAAGGTCTTGTGCTCTTCTTGCTCTGTAGTCCAACATCTCTTAACCTCCAGAAACTTCTAAAGTCCAACTAAGAAAGTACCTTCCTAAGGATGTTTAGGAAGTAAGTGTTTTGGATTTTTCAATTTGATGTTTTTCCAAAGTGTGGTTGAATGATCTCAAAAATAACAAAAATAAATCACAAATGAAGAATGTGTTCTTGGACCTCTAAAGAATGATATGAGGCAAAAGAATAATAATCAACCACCCACAATTCGTGCATAGATTTGGATATTTATAGGTGAGGGTAATTAGGTTGAATAGACCAAAAAAAATGTTTCAAACCAGTAACTTAGGATTTTTTTAATCGACTTGTCGCTCGAGCGAGAAGCTAGCGACAGGCGAGCGACGTACTGTCACTCGAGCGAAAGATCAATGACAGGCGGACGACAGACATTCTATTTTTGTCACTCGAGTAGTGTCCAAGCGATAGGCTAGCGATAATGCGGCGTCGTGGTACTCCTCTTTTTATGCTCGAACCCTAGATCTCATAACCCAACTTATACAAATTGCACCATATGTCCTTATTTTTTACAACACATTACAAATTAGTCATTTTGTCCACAAAATCACCAACACTAAAAACCTAACACTTTTTTTTTTTTTTTTTGTAAAAACTCTCTTGTAAAGAAGTTTATAAGAAAAATTGAAGATCCTTGTATACATAAGATTTCAAAATCAAAACATGACAATATTGTTTGCTATCTGGCAAAGAATTGTTTGGAAACAAGATTTTTGACATCTTTTTGTGAACCATCTTTGGATACTTTACAATCTTTTTTTAAAACAATTTTTTTATTGATTGAATCATCTTGAAATTTTCAAATACATAAAACAATTGATAAAATTTCTTTTTTGAAAGTTGAATAGTTCTTTTAAGGGTCAGTCCAAACACCAAAATAAAATTAGATTAACTGTTCTTGACTAGACTCTTTTGGAATCTGTTTGAGGACACCACCAAAACCAATGTTTGACGCATTAGTTTTAACAATAATTAATGGAGTGGGGTTTAATATTGACAAACAAGGAATACTTTTGATAGCCTTTTTGACATTTAGAATGGCCACAGCATGCTCGTAACTCCATGGGATCAGATTCTTTAGTAATCTTTTGAAAAGAGGTACACATATGATCATTATCTCTTTAATAAAGTCGCATATATAATTGACACACAATAAAAATCTTTGAAGACTATCTTATCTAAAATTTCATCAGAAATTTTTTCTATGAAATCATGTTTTCTTTCAATCGGTGTAATAGTTCCTATATGAATGTTATTGTCTAAAAATCTAATGCTTGTTTGACATAAAACAGTCTTTTTAGCAAAAACTGTTAATCCATTATTTTTGTCAACACGAATAAATATGTTTAAATGTTTGAAATGATATTCGAAACTTTCAGAAAAGATTAATATTATCAATATAAACAATTATGAAATTTGAATAATTATTGAAAATATCATTTATCATTATTTGAAATTCAGAATGAGCATTTTTTGGATCGAATGGCATAACATTCAATTCGTATTGTCCAAAAGGAACATTAAATGCAATGTTATAACAATCTTCTTCTTTAATTTGAATCTCCAGAAACCTGACTTCATATCAAATTTAGAAAAAATAATTGTCTTGTATAACATATTTAATAGGTCTTTTTTTAGGGTAATATATATCTGATCCATTGAATGGCATTATTGGGAGGTTTGTAATTGATGACCAAACAAGGGACACTTCGTTCAATTTCAACATAATTGTTGATATAAAATGTTGAACAACTCCATGCGATTTACTTGGACCGATAAGTTCTTATCCAGTAAATCATTAATTTCCAAGATACTGTGATCAAGTAATTCTTTATTCATTTGAATAGATCAAGATTTTGTTGGGATATTTGATTCATGAAAATCAATATTGTATGCTAGTGATACAACATGTTTTTCCTATTCCAAAACGCATTTGGAATAGTGGAGCATATTTCATCCTCGATAAATTTTTGAAAAAGAGAGATTTACTTTTGAAATAGAAGTTTCTTTCAAATAATTAACATCTTTTTATGGAGGAGGATTTGTTAATTCGAAAATAATTTCTTGTCCAAAAATATTTATATTTAAACCTTTTGAATCGGCTTGAAAAGAATAAATTTGAATAATAAAAGGAGTTTCAAGAATTACTTCTTGATCTAAATCTTTGACAAGATAAAATATATTTTAAAACAAATATTTGAATTGCAAATATGAGCTTTTGAAAGTTTATATTGAATATTCAATATTTTTCCACTAGCACCATAAAGACGCTCACTGATTATTTTTTTTCAAAATATTTTGTAGCAATTAATCATTTCCTAATACAAATTTGATATGCACCAGAATCAATTAAAACTCTATTGTGAAGTTTAAAATCTTTATTGATAATAATATTCATTTGACAATACCATTTCTGAGTTAAATATGGTTAATGATATTAACCTTTTCTTCTTCAATTTGAGGAACTTTTGAAATTTTTTAAGATTGAGAAGCAACTTCATTCTTGTTCAGAAGAATTAGAATCATAAATGGTTTGATTTACTTATTTAGTTTTCAAGAGAATTACATCCATTCTGATATCTTTCATTTGATTTTGAAAAATAGAAATTTAATATTTCATCTCATTGATTTCTAATCTTAAATCAGAATTGAATGTTTTGGAATATTTTGAAGATTCAACTTTAAATCTACTCATAATATTCTTAATACTATGATGATCATCATATTCATAAGATTTTGAATGAATAAGAGATTTGAACATTTTCTTTAGTTGGGGATTTTCAATTTTCTCAACTATCTCTTAAATAAGTTCTTCTTCTTGAGTAAAAATATTTATAGTTTTACAACCACAAGTTTTTTTAAATTATTTTGAAGAGGAGGAAGAATATTTAGAACTAATCTCGACATCATAATCTTCTTGATGTTGATAAACTATTTCTAATTCAGAATCAGAAGAAGTTTATGCTTATGGAGAATTGATAAGATTGAGGAGCTCAAACTTAATATCTTCATCTATTTGAAAATTATTATTCTTGTTTTTTCATATGACATTTATTTGAATAATGTCCCATTTACTAGCATTTCCAACAAGTGACATTAGAATTTTTTGAAAACTTTTTCTTTGAAATCGTTTTTTAGAATAATTTTTTGAATCAAAAGGTTTTTGAAAATTCTTTTCCTTTTACAACTTTCAGATCTTTCTGATTTTAATTTGGTTTTGAGTTTTAGATCATTGCAAAGTGCAAGCCCTTCTTTATTGACAAAATGAATAATTTCTCCATATGTAAATTTATGGAATATTTTCTTGATATTGGCTTCTAATTGGAGTCATAACTCTTTCTGCAATGAGTTTTAGAAGTTTAGTTATAAATCTTTCTTTCCAATAGATTGATCACAATCTTCTTGTAGTAAGACACGTGATAAAAACATGTCTTGATATCACCGAAAATCATGAAGTTTTTAACATCGAATATTCATGAGAATTTCGGACTGTCGATTCATTACATCAACAAGTACTTTGATGAAATGTTTGATGATACTATAAATAAGGACATTGAAACTGTCATTTTCTCCAGTTTCATTATTTTGAGAGTACATTATCTCTTACTTTTCTTCTAAGATAAGATAATTTCCCCCATCAATTTTTAAGCTGACCTGTAAATCCAATTAATAGATTTAGGGTTTCCATTTTGGAATTGACATTATTTGCTCCATATGTTTTCCAGCACAAAAATATAATTTCTATTTGTCAAATAATTTGATACAATTTTAAACCATCAATATTCCATTCGGCTACAGAGTCACCTTTAAGAGTCATTGAAAATTTTGCTTGTTCTTCGAAAAGCAAATCAGGAGCAGTATGTTGAGGATAAAATGGAGAAACTTTTGAATATGAACCTTTTAATTTATTGACATGAAAATTTTCATTTTCATTTTCAATAATTTGAGATTCGATTTCATCAATTGTATTGTTATTTTTTTAAGGAGAAGGAGAAGATAATTTAGTTACAAGTTCTTTTAAAACTTGAGTCTCATTATCTAATTTTCCAAGTTGAGGAATCATGTTTGAAGGATGAAGTTTGAATAAAACATTAACATGGGTTTTCCTTTATCAATTGATTTTGAAATAGACTTCTGAGAATCAAAATTAAACTTAATTCTATTTAATTGAGAACACATGGATTGAAGAACAACATTCGTATAATTGTTCTGAGCTTGAATATTCTTAACATCTTTAGCTACTACTTTAAAATCATCTGATCGTTCGCTAGATATCTTTTTGAGAGGGGATGTAAGAATTTTAGTATTTCTTTGGGAAACAACTAATTCTTACATAGGAGGATGAGTAGTTTGAAAAATATCACCCTTACGTGTTTTCCAAATCTTTTTTTGAAGAATTTGTATTTTGAAGAATTTTTGACTTAGTGGGTTTTTTACTATAAACTTTGAAATATGTCCACACATAAAAACGTAAATCTTCTGGAAAGTCTTCAAATTCTTCCCTATAAGATTCAATTTCTTCTTGAGAAAAACATTTTTGAAATATTTTTTTGAAAACTTTACTTCAGGAGTTTTGTTAGCAATTAATTCATTTATTATATTAATGATAGAGGAAATAATATTACATTGCAGATCTAGTCTCTCTGAAGGAGATATCATATCATATAAAGTAGGTGAACCAGGTTGTTCTGGTTCATCTTGTTTATCTTTTTTATTATGAGTTTTTGGAATATTATGATTGAATCAACTTCTTTTAAAGAAGTAGAAAATCTTGCAGATTGAAAATTATTACTTTTAGATATGTAATCAGATCTAGATGAATAACATATTTGAAAAGTATTTGAAGATAAAGGTTTATCAAAGATAATTTTGACATTTCCATCAGGAAAAGAAATAATTTGGTCAGGATTTCTTTGTACAAGGGCTGGAATTGGGTTTTAAGTATTTTCAAAATTCCATTCTGGTCCTCTAACTTGATGATTCCATGGAATACGCTTTGGAATCATAACATTTGAATGAAGTGGATTCACCTCAACTAAAAGACATTAATCTCTTGAAGAAGATCTGAGAGCACGAATATTGAGTTGAGTATTCAAAAGTTTATAATATATTCGATATATTAAAGTAAAAACTCTTGATTGATCATCAACATCAAAAATTCTTTGTTTGAACTTGAAGAATAAGAACGTTAAAAATAGCTCCATCTTGTAGACTAATTGAAAAGTTTGGATAATAGTTTGAAAATACTTGACCACTTTTGAGATTAGACTCGAGAATATATATATATATATATATATATGTATATATATATATATATATAAACAGTGTCATCGAGAATTTGATTAACTTGATAAAAAGTAAGATTTGTTCAATATAATAATTTCGTTTACTTATATTTGGTGAAAGCACTTTTGTCTAAAAGCCGCACTTTTATTTAATGGGAGATATGTTCATTCTCAGTTACACTAATGTTATGTTTTCTCTACTAAAGTAAGTGTTTAAATCATGCTTTAAATTTAAGAAGTTAGTAGTCCCCTTGATTTAGAAAAGAAAAAGGCATTTTATTATCTCTTTAATTGATATTTACTTATTACTTTAAGTTGTATGAACCTACTTAGCGAAATTTTATTGGACATAGCCCATTGCAATGCATACTGCACGTTTCTTTTGTTTCCATTTTAACATCTGTTGGTTGTGTATTAAAAGAAATTCTTTATATAATGACTATTGAATCCGTAATTACCTATTGGGTTGATAGTGTCTTTTAACAATAGACTTCATTTTAAAATTTTATGACCCTTTACATTTTTGTTTATACATAGGAAGTTCTTATCAATAATAAAAAAGAGATTTAGGGTGTGTTTGTTTGGGAGAAAAATAGAGTAATAAATAGTATTTTTTGGAGAATATGTGGTTGAAAAGTAAAATAACTTTATTAGTTTGTGTACAAAATAATTTTATTTTGTGAATGTGTGGTGAAGAATCTTACTCTAGCAAACAATTTTTTGGAATAATGGTAGACAAATAGGGGCTTAATTTGATAGAACAATATTTTGAGTTCACATTTAAATAGTGAATTTTACTAAAATTTCTAAATAAACGATAATGAATTACGATTTTGGTAAGTTGACTTCGTGGGTGATTAGAAATATCTCCACTACCATTGAAAAAGTAAATTGTTAAGACTCAATGTAAGTAAACATTCTATTGTCTTCATGCGTACGTTGCATTGTTAAATGTATAAATGTGTTACCTAAATTTATTATTATGTGAACTTAATATTTGATTATTACATTTTATGTCATTAAAGCTTCTCAATATTTATTCATATACGTCAACACATCCATAAGCATATATAAAATTTCAAGGAATAAAGTGTTTCCACGTGTCGATAAATCAATGAATATTTTAAAAAGATTTGTATCCTAAATGTTTTTGTTAAGGGCTGTATATCTATGTCATGAAAGGTGTGAGTGAAAAATGGGGTGTGGTCTAATATTCAATGTTTATGTTAACGTTAATGTTAACAGTTTTACGATGCTACCTATAGAACGAATCGGGTTCCAAATAATACTTATCCACTACATTCTGATTGGATAGACAATACACAAAGTAAGTTCTTAATGTTAATGTTAAGCTTTTAAAGAAATTGAAGAAAAGGGAATAAATATTGAGAAATGCTTTTTTATTTTAAAGAAATTCATATGAGTGATGTTTGCTTACTAAGCATTAGCTTATTCCAGGTAATTCCTCCCTCTTTTCAGATGAAAATAAGATTATTTGAGACGACGACCTATGGTGAGACAGACCCAATGCTAATATAATTAAAACATTGATTTTGTTTTGAAATAAAGTTAAGTTAATTTAATATTGTCTTATATTTATTAAATACAAATTATTTTCATGAAGTCATTAACAATTATGTTAAAAAGAAATCTATCATTTTCTGCATTTATGATTTTAATAGAAAATTCAAATGATAATACTTTCAATTATATGGTATCTAGATTTGAGGAGTTGCAAATTAAATATTTTTTTAGTAATTATATATACCCGAGAAATTATAATTATAAATAATTTCTAAATTCTTCATCACAAAGTCGATCAATTCATATATTTTCAAATTCTCTTTTTACCAAGTAGCAATTGAGTTTATGGACAGCTTTTAACCAATCGATTTCAGAGCCAACACCACACATATTTAGTTTGGATGTCCCATTTGAGTTGAGCATATACACAATAATTGTTGGTACATATTCATTCCTAGAGTGTCGTTTTTTCTGTCATTTAATTAGCAACATGTTAGAGTTAGCCTTGGTGTGGATATAGCATCTAGCTTAATCCATCACCCGCGCAATCCACGACGGTGACTCGAAGTGGATCGTTTCAAGTGGGGATTGTTTTCTTCATAGATTTGATTTCGAGGAAGAATTTATTTCTTTAGTGTATCTTATCTGATTTAAAGGGAATCAATTTTCATTTCGATTTTGCCCTATTTTTCATCGAAAAGATCAGAAGAAAAGAAGTTTTAAAGTTAATGACATGTTCTTGAAACCCAAAAGGTAGAAATCTATTTTTCTTTGTGGGGGGTGAAATTGTGAGTAAAATGGCAAACAATTGGTGTTACTATTTGTATCCGACAACTCTGAAGTGATTTTGTGTGACCTGATTATCGATGCTTGTAACATTGTTTTATTAAAATGCATATCGAAGCAACTATTATTATAAGAAAAATAGATATAGTTTTAAAATTGAAATATAAACCGATTAAATAATTTTTTTCCCGATGTTTATGATGATTATAGATGGTTGTCTTATCTTATTATTATTATTATTATTATTTTATTTTTATTTTTTTGAAATCTTTTTTTAGCATGTCACCGTCATCAATGTCAAGATCAATCATTGCATATTGTTGTTGGTCTCTTGATTCTCTTTGTTCTTGTCAATGAAATTAAGAAAATTAAGTAAATCAGATGAATAAAATCAAAAAAAGTTTATAAATAAAGAAATAAAGTGAACTTAAGAGTTCGGATTATCAATATCACAATTCATCCACTAATTCTTCAATATCAGTCGTTCGAACCTCCACTTAATTTCACCCAAATTTCATAGTCATGGATAGATCACCCAAGTTCGGATCTTTAAGCAGTGACAATTATTTTGTCTTTGATTTACTATTCCTAACTTCAGTTCAATTAAAAATAATAAAAAACGATTGAATTCAAAAAGTTATTTTGAATATTTTTATCAAAAGTCTCCGATATCGTGAACAAGCAATGAAGTGGACCTAAGAGTCCAATTATAGTTTCCCAAGGACTGCTATTTAATTATGGATTTAATTATGTCTAACTTCAATTCAATTGAAAACAATTAAAAGTAATTTTTTTTTTTATTATTCACAAAGCTATAAATCTACTAAAATAGTAAAGAGTTGCCAAAGTGGAAAATTTAGAATTTTTATATGACATTAAAGTGTTATAATTAACGAGTTCATCATAACTATCTTTTAATTTCAATCACCAAATTTTGATTACAATTAATTATGTGTACTTGGTCAAATTCTTTTCGGTTAATTAATTTATATTTCTCGAATTCAAACAAGTACTCAATTAAATCAACTCACTATATCTCTTAACGTGAATAAGAATAAGTATTAATCAAGAGAATTCAATCACCAAATAACACAATTAATTACTTTAAGAATTTCAAAATTGTATCTCTATAGTTTATCTAAATTTCATTTTTTACTAAATGATCTAAATAAACAACTCGCCTCTCGAGTCGTTACCATTCACATATCTATGAATTAACGATTAATTAATTCAAAGCATTAAGAAATGAAGTAAAAATAATTAACAAACGTCAATTAAAAGCCTAACTTAATTTCTTGAATTATTCCCTTGATTTTTCTATTTAATTTTAATGTTTTGAAATCCTTCTCTTCTCCTCTTTTGTGACCTAGCAAGATCTATTTATAGTGGTCGTGGTGTTTTGGGAGTTAGACTAACCGAGTTATATCATAAATTAACACTAACCGAGTTAGATCTTGAACCGCAGCAGACAAGGTATCTCGCTGGACCGCAGTTGACTGCGGCCAACCTTTTTTTCTTTTCTTTTTTTCTTTATCTTTCAAACTAGTTCAAGTTGGTGCCCAATTCACTTTTTCAGTACAGCCTTCGACCGTCATTCAAGTTTCTCGTCCATTATTTATCCTTTTTCATTCTAAACTTCTATTTCGTTATCGAAACTTTCAAAATCTTCTAAATTGGCCCCCCAAAATTTCATAATCATTCCAAATTCGTCCTCCAAAAATGTGCACTTCAGTCCTCCAAAGTTGAATTTCACCCCAAAACTTGCAATTTTCTTCTAATAGCTCTCTTTTCACTTTTAGTCACTCTCTTGTCCAATTAATCTTTATTTGTTCTGAACCAACTCTTAATTTGTTCAAAATTGCCCCTTTCACGCCTCTTACATCGAAGTCCAAGTTTTTCTACA
>CAIGRN010187366.1:0-12244 GCA_903798345.1 Fraxinus anomala
CAATCATATATTTCACTAACTTTTATCAAATTTTACTAATTTTTTTTATCCAAACCAAATAGGGGAATAATGTTTGACAAGTAGTATTATTCAATCTTTATCTAGTACTTTGTAGTAAATATTAAACATGTACAAATGATGTATTTGATATGAAATATTAAAGTGCTAGAAAAAGAAGTTAAAATCTAACGTCTAGTTCTATCGACTTGGGAACATGCACAAAGTTCTTGTGTACTTGTATTGATTAGTGATTTTTAATGCTCTTATGTATTGGCACATATACATAAATACGTATTTTGTGTACATATACATATACACGAGTATATCGATAGAACTAGACGTTCAAAAGGTGGGTTGAAGCCGTGTGGACTAGCAAAACTCTAGCAGTTTTTAACTTTTCATGCAGCTCTAGAATAATATCTAAACTCGTAACTCTTGAAAATCAAGTAAATTTGTGAATTTTTGTTTCTTTGTGTTGAGTTTTGTTTTGTTCCTTTAAATAGGCCATTTGTTTCTTTTGCCAGAAGGGCAGTTTCAGGGTCGGTGCAATTTTTTTTCTCTGATTTTGTACCTTAATACTGTTGTTGATGTTAGAGTTGCACAGATTTGGTACTCAGTACACCTCACTTTTTTAGCTGTTTGCCCAGTTGAGCTGTACCAATCTACTAGATATGTGTGTAGGCACGTCTCGATTTTGCGATGGTATGTGGCCGCAGCTTGTCGAAAAGCCCAAGCTAAGCTGGCCGGACTTGAGCAACTGGGTATATTTTGACACCTCTGACCTCTAGGAGAGTAACTTGCCTGTGAACATTTCAACTTCAGGAGGGTTTGTATGCCATTTTGGATAAAGAGTTTGCTGAGTAACTTTAGTCAGAGCTTTTTGAGATACTTTATTTTACTTTACTGAGAGCTGGTTAGATGTCCTTTTCTTCTTAAATGTCACACTTCCAACTTTGGAAGACTGCAAAGTGAAAATCAAGTTTTTTGGGCACATGACTTGCAAAACTTGTCACGGATATTCGTGCATTGCCCGTGGTACAAAACTTTTAGATGAGCTGGTTCAACATAGTATTAGAGCAAATAAAAAGGCTCGAGTTCATATCTTACAGCTACCTATGTATGAGAATTGAGATATGTCAAGCTTTGAAGAAGATGAAATTTAAATATATTACTTTTTCTCCCTATATTGCAACTACATTGTGCGAATTGAAACTAATAATCTCCTGCTCGTTCTCTTGCTCTCTCCTGAACATTTTCTTTGGCGGGTAATTTGTAGTCGAGAAAAGCTTTACGTGCACTGAGAGCACTAGTCAAGCTGCAAGCACTGGCAAGAGGACACCTCGTGAGGAAACGCACTGCAGATATTCTGCGACGAATGCAGGCATTGTTAAGAGCTCAAGCAAGAGCTCGGATGGGCCGGGCCATGATTTCTAAATCTCCACTTTCAAGCATGAAGTCCCCTCAAACTAATCATCCAGTAAGCAGAACCATAGGTTCTCACCCTGGTTATCTTAGTTCTCATAAAGAAGTAAATGTAGTGTATCTTACTTTATGCTTTTCGTTGACAATTCAGCATGTTTTGCTAAGCTTAGAAACTTATACGTAATGTTACTTATTTTGAGAGCGTGGTATGAGATGCTTTGAAAAAAGTAACTACTTTGAACATGTTTGAAAACAAAAATAGTTCCTTATTTTTAAGCTTAGCCTAACATGTTGAGATTTATGTTTCTACTTTTCTGTTTTCCCCAAGCCAGCACATTGCTATATACATTAGAACTTTAGCTTGTAGCAAAGGTCAATTTAAATAGCTATCCAAATATTTAGCTTCTTCCTTCTGCTGTTTGAACTAAAATTAACTGGGGCTGAATGTGGTAACTTGAATTCGAACTCATAGGGACCTGCAACTCCGGAGAAATTTGAACATGTTATTCGAGCTAGGAGTATGAAGAATGAACAGTTGATACTCAAGGTAAGTTCTCAATCATTTTCTTGCTCATCGTTATGTATGCAGTGCATAAGAATGCTCTCATGCTAAATGCAGAGGAACAATCTGAACTCAAATGGCAAGGTCCTCATCAATCAAGGATGTTCTACAAGAACTGGTCGACTTGATGATGAAAGGAGTGACAAGATACTTGAAGCAGACAACGAGAAGCCATATATAACGCCCAAACGTAGAAACCTCTTTCACTCGTCTCATCTTAGCATTGGGTCGGACCAAATCTGTCATAGCTTTTCTACATCAAAGGACTCTATATCCCGTCTAAATCCATCTTACAGTGAAGTTCAATCCCCTCTGAAGTTTACGCTTAATGTTGATGAAACCTCATTGGATGCTGCTGACAACGGAGGACTATTTACGCCTACTAAGAGCGATGAATCGAGAAGCTGTCTAAGTGGATACTCTGACCTTCCTAACTACATGGCTTACACTGAATCGTCAAAATTTAAGGTAAGATCTCTAAGTGCCCCAAAACAAAGGCCTCAATACGAGAGATCGAGCTCGACTAAAAGATATTCCATTCATGGGTATGAGGAATCAAGAACAAATATTCAGAGGGTTTCTGCATTGCATACAAACTTCACAAGCAAAGCTTATCCTGGTTCTGGTCGTTTGGACAGACTCGGAATGCCCGCTAGAGGAGATTTCCAGGGTTTCATTGGAGGTCATTTGAACAGATATTAGCATGTAACCTGATTATTGGGTTTTCTGCTTCGTTATTAACAAACCATACGCTTAAAAACATGGCTAGGTGTAGTGTGTCTAATTCCTAAGGTAATAACCGTTTGTTCACCTGTTTAAGAATGTATTTTGACTGGATGTTAGCAATTATGCAATTGACTTCTAATTTCGTAATGCCGTTAACGTTATTCTGTTTACCTTCTATTCTGCATTTCTTGTTTGCATGATCTGTATGCGTTTATTCTAAATGGACAGTATCGGACACGACAATTGATAAATTTTATTACCACCCATGTCGGGAATTAAGTGAGAGATTAGCCTCAAATACATATTTAATTGCTGAAGGATACAAGGAACGCAGCAGAATACATTCCTTGAAGAAGCTTTTCCATCTGATCCGCATTATCTACTTCAATTTGTTTACCAAAAAAATATTTCCGGGGGCTTCTAATGAATTTCATTTTTAGTTCATCAATTGTAAATAGATCGAAGAAAATAGATATGCTATTTCTCATAAAATGCTCAAGAAACAGAGGCATGGCATGTAGCCAACCAATCCGTACAAAACTAATGGAGTCGAAATTCAGTAATTCGATATCATTCATAAACAAGCAACGACAAAATTTAAGAGAGAAAAAAAACTATCGTTTGCCACCAGCACCTCCAAGCTTAGGACCCTTTGGTAAAGCTCCCTTGGGCACATTACTCTTGCTTTTCTGTGCCTTGGACATCACTTCTGCCTTCTTTGCCTTCTTCTCATCCTTGGTTTTCTTGATTCTCTCCTTGATTTCACTAATAAGTACAAATAACCACAAGTCATGTTTAGTTCAAAATGCAATTCTTAAAGAACGCTACACTACACATCATCAAAGATTTGAACCCCTAATAATATACCGTAAAGCAGCTTCACGTGCAGCATCTCGGACCTCTGGCTTCTCAGCTCTCCTCTTCTGAATAACTTCCAATGTGGCACCAACGATTGACCTCGAGTAGGGCTTTTTGGTTGTTCGACGCCTCTTCCTCACAGTTTCAGCAGCAATGTCCTGTGAATCAGTAATTAGGGCCATTTCATTAGATTAAGATCTTTGAAAGAAAATCGATTCGCCTCAGCAAGAAAAAAAAAGGCCAAAAGTGGTAGAAGTAAAAGCAATTGTACTAGCATATTTCACCTTCTTATGTTGTTTGCGGTACACAGCAGTCCATGTAAGCTTTGCAGGCCTCAGGCGGTTATGGAAATACCTCTTGCATTTCGAGTTGGCAAAGAGGAAGACCTTTAACAAGAAGAAAGGAACAGTCTCTTTAGTGTTATCAAAGAATGGTGAAATAGAGCTTTGTAAAATGAAACTAAATTAACCAAGAATGACCATGCAAAAACAGGGCAAAAGCATTGTGCTATAATGGAATTTTATAGCCACCTACACTTTAACCTACCTGGGAGTCTGAGCGAATAAATCTAATACCCTTCCCAGGGTATATCTTGGCACCACTAAAGCGGCAAAGCTCTGTCCTGGTAACCAAAGATTAATAGGTGAGTCAAATAGTTACTAAATAATATAAAAGTCTCAAACCAAGCAACAACACGAGAGCAATATATAGCAGGCAATTTAGCAACTTGTAGCATTTTGAGGTCTCAAGGATAAAATTCCTAAAAAAGTTATTTTTATCCCTAAAACAAAAGAACATAAAACTAAATTATTAACACATCTATAGGTAAAACATTAGAACACTTTCACACCAATCTTGAGACAATAAGGTTTGAGGATAAATGGACAAGGTTATGTCCTTGTTATTTTTTTACGAAGTGATTGAATCCATTATAATTCAACTTAATACTTCGAATAACAGCAAAATGATAAACTATTCAAGCACAAGAAGGATCACAAAATAGCTTCAGAATCAGCCGTAACTGTTCTATGTTCTACATTTGTTTTTTTTAAAAAACATTGCAACTGTTGATTTAGGGACCAAACAAAAAAGCATTGTGATGTTATGATCTCCATAAACATGCACTAACAGGTTCAAGCGACTACTAAAGAGTGCAAGAAAAAAGATAACTTTGGCATAAAAGGAAAATTACAAAGTATCGCTGACCCTACTCCAACACTCTTATCCTATCGGCGATTCTCTACAATTATCTTAAAAGGTATAGTCACAATAATCTCATGCAATACCATCTGCTATTCCATGAAATTACTTGAGATAATACAATTTAGCAATTTTGTCTTTTTCATTCCATATACAATCCTAGATTCTTTAATTGGATTCCTATCGACTTTGTTGATATCACTAATTCGAATTGCAAGTTTAAAAGAACTGCATTTGCCAAAACTTGGAACGCAGAAAATTTTGGTTTATATAAGATAATACAGAATCAGCAGAAGAGGGTCACTCTCCACTGGTTCTAGACGCAGAGTACATAGTTTCAACCATGCCCCCCAAAGCCCATAGTGCAAGGAAGGAATCATTCAATAAATCTCAACCCACATTTTCTTCAGGCAAACAATTAATTTCCATTGAAACATCAGTGCAAGTACTGTAACCAGCATGGGAAAATCTCCAAAAGAAACGAAATCTATAAAGAACAATAATGATATTTTTTTCTTCTCAAAATTGCATTGGTTGATTTTAAAAGAATTAAACTGATCCGTTATTTGATTAATTTTTGTTCACACATTAATTCAAAACTGTATGCAACTCACAAAAAAGCTCCAAATGAAACTAAATCTAGAAAAGGATATCATTGCAACGACAAACCCTCTCTCTCTTTTTTTTTTTTTTTCTTTCTCAATGCATTTTACTGATTCTAGATAAACCCGTAACAATCCCCAATCGATTTCTTGATTAATTTCCGTTCAAACATAAACTGTAAGCCAAAAAAAACTACAACTAGAAAAAAAAAATTACTGCAACAACGGCAACTTTTTCATCACAGGTTTCCATTTTACAGATTTCAAAAGAATTGAGTCCCAATTGTCTCAAAGCCATTCTTTCCCAGCTAGATCCCACGATAGTAAAATGATTCTTCAAACATCAGAAAAAATCCATAAAATCCTAGCAAATGAAGATGTGAATACATGCATTATTGATGATTTAGAGAGAAGAAGGAATTTACTTGAGGACCATTGTTGCTGCAGCTAACTAACGGAAACCCTAACCCTGAACGAGAAAATATTACGAACTTGTATTGAATGGGCCTCATTTTTAGACCCACAAGATTGGTGGGCCTGTGATTTTATGTAAAGGGAAAAAATCACATATAACCTATTAAAACAAAACAATTGAAATTATAGAATTTACCAATTTTACGTACTCCTTAAATCCTCAAAATTAATTAAGATTCCTGAAATAATGCTGTATTCAAAACCAATAGAATTTTAAAAACTTTATAAACAAGGCTCGTGAAATTGAACAAGTAAGATTTCACCATTTGAGATATTGGGCTGAAGTTGCTTGGATTTTCTTGATTCTGCTCACTATAAGAATACGTCAACTCACAATTATTCTTGAGAGAGTTGATAAATTTTACTAATCAAAATCTCTTGAACTATTAATCCTCTTCGGGAAAAGGTCAGAATTTATTTGGTAATTCCGGCGTTGTTTTTCATTGCAATACTTGTACAGATGAAATGCACAATAATTTACGTAACTTCATTACATGCTATGAAATGTGTCTAAGAATCGATGTGCCCAACAAAAAAAAAATATATATAACATAATGAATAATATTGTGAGATACATTGTGAAACGGTTAAATAAACAAAAGTACATTGTGACACATGATGTGAAAAAATCATGAATGAATACATATACGTAAGTAGCACTTGTTACAATGCATGCTATAATACACAAACTAGAATAAGCAATGACTTGAATCTATTCGTATAAGGAAAAAAGTATCCTGTATTGTAGGTAATAAATTGCGATTCATGCTATGTTGCATGTAAATAAATAATGTGCCATCCATACGAACTTGGCCACGTGTTAAAAAAATTAATATTCTACACAATGTAAATTTGTTGGGTTGATTCAGATTCCAACACGTGTCATGTAACCTACAATTTAAATTTGAGTATTTTTGTAAATAGATGGTGACTAATTCTTTGTGGCAAATCAAAAGAAACATCCTTTTTTTTCTTCAATTTGAAACTCGAACATACTTATCTACAATGGTTATAGCCAAATTTCGACATTACCTTTTTCTTTTTCTTCTTCCATTTCCAAAACCACATCTACCTTTTCAGCTTCCAACTCTTTCATCTTATTCACATATACATAAATAGAACCTATTTTCCTTTTTGTTACATCTGAATCTCGATCAAAATCACACAAGATATGAGACATTTTCCCATTTTCTAGCCCATGTTTAACATCACATAAATCAGTAACCAAAGTCAAAATCTTTTCACAAGGCCATGACAAGGATTTTTGGCTTCCACTTCAAAATGGTTGTACAAAACTCATCGATTTGGGTTTCGTGAATAGCAAAATAACAAATTATGTTTCAATTTAAGGTTAGAGTTTAAGAGGAATCACTGCTAATACAAATGAATTTTTTTTGGATACTGAACAAGAAATCAATATAGAAACTAATAAAATCTTAGGTTTCAATATATGTAAAGAAGAATTTGGACGAAATTTTATGATGTGAGATATGAACTTGAATGGAGGAAGTATGGAAATGAGATAAATTTCAGGGTTTGAAAGAGAAAATGAGATTTGGAGGCGAGATTGAGTGATTTTGTCCATGAATGTTGTGATTTTATTGATTATTAATAGAGAGGTGCTAAATGATTTATCATTATACTTTTATTTTTAGTATTTGTGGAATATAAAAAGTGGCAAGGGAAAAATGGTAAAAATAAATAAATTTCTACTCTCTCTCTCTCTCTACCCACCTGCCGTGACCATCACGAACCGCCACCACCGCCTCACCCAATCTCTTCTCCGACCAGTAACACAGTAGCAACGCTCCATAATCTCTTCCCTCGCGTGGCGTTGCACCACAATGCAACGTAGCACCTACTGGCGGACCCAATGGAGGTCTTGGTGGGTCACATGACCCACCAACTTAATTTTATTTATTTATTTTTTTAATTCACAAGAGTATTGCAACTCCTATTTCTACCGAAGCCCTAATAATTTTGCAGTTGAAGTATGTAGTCCATTTTTCATATCTTTCTTCAATAACTTTCGAGAATTTTTTTTTGTGATAAATGGGGTTGTGATTACAAAGAGAGAGGATTGAGAGGGGTTTTCTGTTGTCGAAGTTTGGAGAGAAGATTGAAGATTAAGATTCAAAGCGAATCGAAAATTGTCATCCCCTTGTTTGTTGCAAAGATTGGTTTATGGCAGCTTAAGAATTTATACCAAATTAATTTAATCTCTTTTGTATTTTCTTCTCTTTCTTCTATCTAGGTCTTTCCCACTATGACTACCTTTTAAATTTACACTTGATATGAGTTCCCCTCTCGTGTTTACAAAACATGTTCATGCGAATCGTTTTATTTAGTAATTTGAAGTTGTTTTTGCATTTGTTGGTGTAATATGGGTGAGACGATTTTGGGTGCTTGCACTATAGCAACCGTGCATAAAGAAAAAAACTCTATTTTTTTGGATCTTCACTGTAATTAGGTTTGATTGTGCATTTTTAAAACTCATATTACTACACGTAACCAATTATTTGGTTAATTTGTCACAAACTATTCAATTGTGACCTAAAAATTCGATATCTTGTGATTAAAAAATAATTTGTAACCAACTAATTTGAAAAACCTATGACCGACAAAAAAAATTGTGACCTATCAAATTTTTTTATCGTGACCATGAAATAACTTGTGATCAATTAATTTGATAATATGAGATCAATAAATAATTTGTGACATATAAGTACGCACTTGTGATCATTAATTGTACAATTGTGACATTAATATATTTAATTAATTAATTAATATCTAAGTTTTGAATTTTAAAATTTGAAAAAGACTTTTTCAGCTTGCTATTCGCTTTCGAGAGACGATACTGTCGGAGGAATGTCTTGAGCCCATGAACAACCAGAGCCTTCTCTCTCTCTTAGTTGCATACTCTATGTGCTCTTATTTAGTTTTTTTACAAGGACCAGACCAATATACAAAAAAGTATCATGCCACAGCCTAACACGCTGCACCAACCCCATTTATTGTCCCGCTCATATATTTTTTATTTTTTTCTTATAAAATTCTAGGTAATTTGGGAGTTAGATTAATGAGCTTCACTAATTGGTTCATGTTGGAACATAAAAAGTTGGGATAAGGTGACTTTAACAAAATTTGAATTTTTTTGAAAATAATTGTCATACGGATTGCAATACCAAATTGAATATAACATGCATCAACATTAATGTACTTACTTATGAGTTGAGATCTGTTATCCAAAATTGACTATCTCCTTGCTATCCATCCAATGATTCATTGACACATCACTTTAAATTAATGTCTAACTTTTCTCTCATTGCCACCTGTGCTTAAAAATAAGGGCCCGTTTGATAGGCAAAAGTGGAAATGAATTCCAATTCCATGTTAGTTGGAAAATAAAAACCCACCAAATCCATAAGAATTCGTTTTCCATGAAAATTGAAAAATAAAAACTTATTAAACCCATAGGAATTTGTTTTCCATGAAAACAAAGAAAATAAACCTTAAAGTGGTTGTACCTTGAAATTCGATTTCCATTTCCATGTTGCAATTAAACGGTTAAAGTGAAATTTGTTTTCCTTGGACATAATATTTTTCATGGAATTCGTTGCAATCAAACATGGTCTAAGTGTAAAATGATGTGTCAATGAATATGGTGGACAACAAGATGGACAGACAATTTTGGATAGCAGATTTCAACTCCTTACTTTAATATAATTATCCTTGTTTGTCAGAATTCAATTTCACAAAACCAAGAATAAATATTGCAGACAACTTTAACCAGAAAATTAGTTGCATGAAGGTGATCTTATATTTCTAAAACAGAATATTACACAATGAAGGATTATTAGTTCTATTTTGACCACTTGTATTTTGGATCATCAATTTTATATTGAATATGTGCATAATATTGTACTCAAACTTCTATAGATAATGATCCCAACAACATGCATAAATGAACTCATTATGGCAAAACATATTTCTTGATTTGTAATCATCAAACCTCTCCTTTTGTGTGAATGAAGATTCCGTCTTATCCTAATTGCCACTTGGATACCAAACTTCGATTTGATTGTGGCAAGTATCATTTTGATCGTCATCAAATCGCTCCAACTTGACATAATCTACTGCGAAATCTTGGAGAGAAGATAGGGGTTGTCATAGCAGAACTTCAAACATCGTCTTAAGATTGTTGATAGAATTATCACAATGATCAAGAAAAGAACGTGACAAAGTTGGAGAACAACATCATATGTATGTAGAAGATCAAACTTGGTTCCAAGCACTGTATTAACGCTTTCCTCAAGACCATCAATATTTGTCCAAATATCGGTGATGCACACGGGTAAGCAAAATGCCTTCGAGATACAACGGAGTATGATTTTGTTGTTTGCGTCGTGTACTAACGAAAACAAAATCCAAACATTAAGGAGAGAAGAAGCCATCATTCAAGAGACTCATATTCTTTATTTCTAGATTAAGAAATACAAGCAAAGCGTTTTAAGAAATGAAATGCAGGAATGCAGGAATATATTTTAGGAGGAAAATAAAATGGAGAGTTCAATATTATTCCATCAGCAAACCTCGAATCTATATATAGAATTGTACCCAACTATTTCCACAAGTCACGACCATTGAAATGTGACTTTCCAAATGAAATTTCAACTGAAATAAACCGAAAAGAAACAAGAGATACGAGCAAAATCTGATCTGACCATGAAAATGTGCCAAAAACCATGCCAACGGGCGCCAACACCAGAAGTATTCCAAGCATTGAGCTTTCAATCCCATTTGGATCCAACGACTTCCAAAATGACGTTGTTGTTAGATATATATCAAATATATTATTGGAAAGAAATAATTAAATTAGATAAGATTATGGCCGTAAATGAATCGGATATGAATTGAATCTGTCCATACCCAGTCTGATTCGATAAGAATAATTATTCGATCCGATCTGATCCGATAATCCAACGAATATTTGATTGTTAAATTCATGTCCGATTTGCTATGTTATCGAATATTCGATCCGATAATCCAATCCAAATTTGAAGAAATTAGGGAGAGAAAGTTTATATTAGTCAACTCCTAATCCCTAAAATTAAAATGTTCAGATAGTTTTTTACCCAATTCTTGACCCACCTATTTATATATTGTAAATCTTGTTATATTTTAGCGAGTATTCGATACGGAAAGTATGAAGTTGGGAACGATGAAAGCAACTCCAGCTGTTAGCCCCTTTGATTGTTTAATTTATAAAATAAATAATTTTTTTTTCTTTTTTATAATTAATAAAAATTTAAAACTCTCCAAATATTTCAATTATATTATACTATTATCTAATATTATTAATTATTTGAAAATTATGAGTAGAGTATAATACAAGTTTCAAAATAAAAAATATTTGTGTGTAATAAATTTTGCGATAATACATAAAATATATTATATTATTATACAAATCGGATAGAATTGACCAATATACATACTTGCTTCATTTAGTTATTGAATTATCGCATTGATACCCTAAATTCATCTCATTAATTTCATCGGATTCAGATCAAAATCCAATTCATTGACAGCCCTAGATAAGATGATTTTCGAGTGGTGAAAAGTGTGGAATTTTCGAGTTTATTATTATTATTTTTTCAAATTAGCGAGTACAACAATAACAGTTGAAAGTCTCCGATGTGTGATTTATTGAAATCATAAAATACCTCATAAAAATTATAGTTTTAATTTTTTTTGTGATTGGAAGTTATATATTGGTGGCTATATATATATAATACTAAAATCGTTCTTTCCAATTTCTGTTATTTCTGAAAAACAAAATTCTAGTTTTATTTTATTTTTTGAGATATTATTCTAGAGTAATATTGAGAGTTCAAAAAATATATTATGATTGCTACACAAGTGATTCAATCGTCGTATCCTATAAGTAATTTTCCAAAAAGGTCACAATAATTTACGACAAACAATTTCACCTTAAGATATCACGCTATCAAGAGTTTCGATCGATCGATAATTTTTTTACTCTCTCTATTTTAATTGTTGTTTTTGAAAGATCTACAACTAATTTTATCGAATAATTACACCAATGATCAAAATGACACATTCCTTCTGAAAATTCTCCAACATCTGTATGGAATCCTTTGACCTTTGGAGCACCATAATGACAAGCACTCGTGTAATCTCACCATTAAAACAAAATATTTTTTTTCTCACTCATTTTTAACCACATTTTTACAATAAAATATGTTAGAGACCTATATAACTCCCTTTATTATGGTAAAACTATACATGATAGTGGAACCACAAATTTCAGGTTGCTTTGAAGCAAGAAAAATAATGAATTCCACGAGCCGATGTAGTGATTCTTCATACTCCAATCTTT
>CAIGRN010187372.1:0-11705 GCA_903798345.1 Fraxinus anomala
CTCGATTGAAAACATAAAGGAAGCGTGGGTCGTCGAACTCTTTCGCGAAAGGGGTTATTGAGGGGTAATTAGTAAATAACGTCTTTGTTTTTCACTATTATTATAGAAAACGTCGTTACCTTTCACTTTTTGACATTTTGACATTTTATTGTTCAAAATGTCATTTTCATCAATTTTCTCACTTAAAAGTTATCAAATGACGAATATACTCTTCCATTTAAATAAAAGAAAAAGAAAGAATTAATTGTAACCATAATCCCAATTTTTTTAAAAAAGTAAGAACGAGTATAAATTATTAAAAGGGTAATTAGAACATAATGTACATCATACATTTCACTATTATTGTGAAAAACGTCTTTACCTTTATTTTTTTTTACTTTTTTTTTTTGCATTTTCACCCTTAATTCACCATTGATGGCGCAAACCATCATTTCTATCAATTTTCATCAATTTTTCAATAAATAACTGCGAAATGACGAATATATCCCTTTATTTTAATAAAATAAATAAAGAACTAATTGCAATTATAGCCTCAATTTTTTTTTAAAAAATGTAAACGAGTCTCGGATAAATTATTAAAAAATTAAAATTAATTTTTTTAAAAAAAGTGCAAACAAGTCTCAAAAGAATTATTAAAAAATTAAAAATAAAAAATAAAAATAAAAAGTGCAAATAAGTTCCAAATAAATTATTATAAAATTAGGAATTATTAATTTTTTTTAAAAAAAGTGAGTCCGAAATAAATTATTAAAAAAATTATAATTTTTTAAAAAATTGTAGACGAGTCCCAAGTAAATTATTTTAAAAAGTAAAAATTTTTAAAATAATTTTCTTTTGTTTTTTTTAAATTATTTAAAAACGAGGATATAATCGTCATTTTACAATGTTTCATTGAGAAATTGGATGAAAATGAATAAAATGATAATTTACGCAATTAAATGTGTAATTAATAGTGAAAATGCCAAAAAATGAAAGATAATGAATTTTTTTACAATAACAATGAAACGTATAGACATTATGTTCTAACCAGCCTGTTAATAATTTATTTATGATTCATTTGCACATTTTTTAAAAATTTGGGGACCCATTTTTGAACTTCGATGACCCATTAAGAATCGGTTTGGAGACCTCTAAAAACTTTTCTACTTTCCATAGTTAGGGAAATTACATTAAGAGTCTGTTTGATAGATAAATGTGAAAAATGATTTCAATTACATGTTAATTGGAAAATAAAAACCCACAAAACTCATAGAAGTTCGTTTTCCATAAAAACAAAGAAAATGTAGATTAAAATTGTTGTACTTTAAAATTCGATTTCCATTTCCACGTTACAATCAAAAGGTCAAAGTTGAATTCATTTTTCTCAGGTGTAACATTATCCATGAAAAAGTTTGCAATCAAATAGAGCCTAATGATCCTCAACTAACAAGTCAAGACTCAAAAAAGAACAAACTGATACTTAACATCAACTATGAAATCTAGAATAGATCTCCAATAACAAAAACAATTTAAATCTTAATCAAAAAGTCACTTGAACCTCATAAAGACGTCTTAAAATTTATGTACAACAATTCAAGTCGATAAATAAAACTCTACTTAATAAAATTAGACATGGGAGACTATAAAACAATTTAAGAGAGATTTGTTCAGTTGCCTTCATTGGAAACTAAATGTGCAACTATAAAGTAGGAACCAACTTGGATATTTTTCGAGGTTGATGACAACTTGCTAATGAAATAGTAGGCCTGGGACTACTATTGCAAATTTCAGCTAGAAATAAAACTTTATACCAAGAAAAGTTATTATTATGTTTTGCTTCTTGGACATTAAACAAGCAAATACAAAAGCAAGAAATGAGCTTAATCTAATCTTGTACCTGCTAATTCCGGCAAATCAAACTTTCTATAAACAAGAATTTGACAGTTTTGTCATTTTATGTAATGAACAGCCAATTCATTTGAATGAACATCTACAGCAAAATGACAAAAGTTCAAAAATAATCCATTTAATATCAACATCCATGAAAAATAAGCAAATTTTCAAATTTACATAAATTTTACAGAAACCAATCCCCTGTATACAAATCTAACGGCATGTAGACTGTACTGACAGTATCAAATAAGTGAAAATCCCATTCTTCGTACTGTCGAGTCTTGTCTACTATTGTGCAACAAACATGCTCTAGACATTTTCTTCTATCCTTGCATTTACTTAATACAATCAAACACAAACTTTAAATAAAGAAAAAAAAGAACAAACACCCAAATATTTGACTCCCCAAGACATTATAAATTATAATTCAAAACCAAAGAATATATTTTTTATATGAATTGAACAAAAGGAATCCTTCTCATTTTACTGCATTATATTCAGGAATTTCAATCAGACGACTTAATCTTGGACCTGTAGATGAGCTTCTTCTTCTTTGAAGTTCGGTTATCCAGTGTGAGCACAATCTTACCAGGTTCACCAGATTTGAAGCTGCAACTGATTATCGGCTCGTCGGATGGCCCAATCTTCCTCGATTTCTGTACAATCCAAGTGTATCCACCCTCAGCACTGGGTACAAACTCAGCTCCATAGGAAATGTCCCAGCCTACCACTCTCACCTCCCAAACCAATTGGCACGCCTGCCAATCCAAAGAAATTTCGAAAATCAGCATTCAAAATTGAAAATGGATGGTTACTAATAATAGGATTACTCATGCAGGGAAGCTTGTATGAACAAGTGAAAACCCATAATTCACAACCAATATTCTAGTTTCGGTTGATTCAATCATAAAGACCAGGATATTAACATCAAAAACGTGTTGCACAAAGGATATTAAGAATTTGGACAAGCATTTGAGAAGTCTTCTTGATTTTTTAAGGTCAATGATTGCTCATAGTGGTCCTATTTATCATACAATACAACCAAAATACACAAAAGGAAAATCTGAAAATTACCATAACAAAAATCCTAGTGCAAGATGGAAATATAAACATTACCACACTAATACTAAAATGATCCCTAAACCACAAAAAGATAATAAAAATGTGAGTTTGACTCCATAGAGATGGAATTTGCCCAAAAACCACAAGAGCTCAAAGGCCTTGCCCACAAGTTTTTATCTTAAGATAGTGATTACTTGGAATAATGGGATCACTTGCCAAATCCGACTTTGTTAATCACGATCTGGACTATTAACCAAGAGCTCAAAGGCCTTGCCCACAAGTTTTTATCATAAGATAGTGTTCACTTGGAAAAATGGGATCATTTGCCAATTTCGACTTTGTTAATCACAATCTCAACAATTAACCAAGACTCTCGTCTATGATATGATTTTTACCTCACAATTATCTCCAAATGCCATATATATCTACTTTTTGCGGGTTGAAATAATCACTAATTTCATAGACTAGCTCACCTCAGGAATTGGCAGTTCAATAGTGTGCTTGGATGCTGGCTTGATAAATTCCTCACTAGCAGGATCAGCAGTTATGAATTCATGTTCACCCTCCCTGCTGAGGCCTCCATATTGAATTGGCACTTGCTCAGGTGCTATGTATCTGATAATTTCCCAGTCCAAAAATAGATGTGTTAAAATCAGAGACTTGTACAAAAAGAGTAAATAAGTGATTATTTATCAAATGAAAATATTATCAAAGGACTAACTTGAAGAGGGTTTCAGCAGTCTTAGTAGGGCCTGCAAATACAAACTTGCTTTTGGTCCTCTCAGTGAAGAATGGACTGATCATCCTGTTGTAAGCCACATACCACCATGGAACATTGATGAACACCTATTTCACCACCAACACACAAATCAAACTGTTAAAGAAGATAAATATTTATTCATCTAAATTTACTCTGCAGCACAGCCTTCATGTACAACTTTTTAGCTGACACGTAAATGATTTTCATAGATGAATGGTGGCAAGACAAGAAAAAATTGGCTTATGGGTGTAAAGTTTATACCTGTTTGGCAACAAATTCAGGATAATTGTCCTGGAGCAACTGGAGGGCCTGGTTGGTGGCCTGGCGGAGTTCTTTCTTGAAAAAGAAAAGTCCAGGGGAATTCTTCAGATCATTCACTTGGACAATTGTACAAACACCTTCTGGGCTAAAATCAAGCTTTCTTATACTTTTCTCCAAAAATTGAATCCTCCATCTTAAAAAATTGGCTCGTTTCTTAGCATCAGCAAAAGTGTTGTCGTACAAATCCTTGTCCTGGAATTCTCCGTATGCATTATAACAAACGGGGTGTCCTTCTTTATCCACTCCATGCATGTACACAACCTTTTCAAGCCCCTCTCCGACGGTTTCTTCTTCCAAGAGTTCATCAATCTTGAATTCTTTTCTCCAGGCGACAACACTTTTCAGCATCGAGAAGGCTTCTTTGACCTTGAAATCCCTGGCTCTGAGGAATTTGAGGAGAATTGCATCGCTTCTTTCGTCGGCAAAAAGTGGGATTCCCCAGATGGAAACCTCCTCCGGTGGTGGCGGCGGTGCTGTTTCTTCGACTGCTTCATCCTCCTTTGGCTTCTCCTCCTCCGTCGGGGCAGGGGGACACTCCTCTGCCGGTGGCGGTGGAACTTCATGAACTATAGTTTCTTTTATTTCTTCAACAGCAGCTTCAACTTTTTCTTCAATTTTTTCAACAACAGATTCTGATGGCTCTGCCGCCGCAGCCGATGGAGTGGGTTTCTCTTCCTCCTTTTTCTCCACCGGGGCCGCCGGTTCTGGCGGCGGCGGCGGAACTTCAGAAGGAGTCTCACATGATTCTTTTTTCTCCTCAAGTTTTGATTCTTCTTCTTCCTTTTTCTCTTCAGGTTTTGGTTCTTCTTCTTCCTTTTTCTCTTCAGGTTTTGGTTCTTCTTCTTCCTTCTTCTCTTCAGCTTTTGGTTCTTCAGGTTTCTTTTCTTCCTCCTTGGCCGCAGGCGGCGGAGGCGGAGCAGTGAATTCATGCTTGTTAAGTGCTTCTTGAATCAACAATTTGAATTCATCCAACGCCTTCTTTTGTGGGTCAATCAGATCATCGACCTTGTTGCTTTCCTCTTTAAACGAAGCCGATTCAGTTATTTTGTTCTTTTCAACAGCACCACCTTCAACTACCTCTTCCGCCGCCGGCTTCTCAGCCTTTTCTACCTCACACTCCGCCTCCGGCTGTGGTGGCGCCCCCTTCTCTGTGGGTTTCTCAGGCACCGGCACATCAGTTACCACAACCTCTTCACTTACAGGCACAGCAACAGATTTCTTGGTTTCTTCAGCCATGATTATACAATTCGAGAAAATAAAAAGAAATTATAGAATTTAAGATAATTGATTCCAAGCAAAGAGTGGGGATTAATATAGGAAGTGGGCTACAAGAACAAGTAACAGTCTGTATTGCCAGCTAGTTAGCACTGGGGTCCACGACCACCTATTCAAACTGATAGAAATGTTATGTATATCTCAATTGTCCAGAATCTTCTCCTACTAATGCATATGCATTCATTGGCCATTTTGTTTTCTTTAACGGCCGAGTTTTAACATGAAATGTCTATGTTTGGCTAAACTTATAAGTAAATAAAAAGTTACTTTAAATAACCTATTTTTACCTTTTCTTCAACATCTTGTAAAGTGACGTTTAGGATGATGTTATTTACGTGAATTTTGTTTTCAGATTCATTACTTCTCGTGTTTAATGAAGTATTTTGTAAGGAAGAAAAAGCTAATTTTTTCTTTATTCTCATGTAAAAAAATTTTTTAACTTTTTTCTACGAATTCAAAGAAGATATCTATTGCTAAGCCCCTGTTTGATTTGAATTAAAATCTCAAATTAAAATTAACGATTAATTTTAGAGATCCTACTATGGGTACATAACGACACTTGCCCCTTATGTGAATGATTATATTATGGATTATGTGCATAATCCTAATTTTAATTACACATTTTTAGGATTCATAATTTTTTAATCACATGTTTCATCAGCTTTTATCAAAATTTACTTAAAAAATTAGATTTTAATCGAGCTAACTTGGTATGATTAAAGTCAATAATTTTAACTAAGTATCCAATAGTCTCGGTATCGTCATCATTACGGGATTGAAATTTGGGTGATATAACTTGCACTTTAAAGGATAAGATTAGGTGTGGAATTTAAAAACTATGGGCACATACAATTTTTTTAGTACTTTTCAAATATTCAATAAACTAATTCCTATAAGCGTCCATTTATTGTTTCGTCTATTTAAATAAAAATTGACTATATATATTATATTGTAACAAATTTCGCAAAATAAATAAATAAATAAATAAAAAGATAAAATTTCCAACGTAGTATGTGGGACCAATCGGCCTTCACATTTCATGAGGTAAAGCAATCCAACTCCGTTAGGTAATCTTTTCAATTTCTGAAAATTTAAATTTAAATTTTCCTTTCCAACAGATTTTAAGCGTGAAGGCCCCAGCTTGTCTCTATCCGTTGGGGAAAAGTTATTTTATTTTCATCATTTCACGATTTTTGGTCATAAACATTTTTGGGGTGATAAATAAAAATATAAAATAGCTAATTCTCATAAATTACAAATTGGTCATAAACGGTTTTATTGAAATCCCTAGATCAAAATTATTATTCAAGAGTATCAAATATAGGGGTGGACGATTTTTTTCCCAAAATTCGAGCCAAATATATTTTCTCATAGCCACCTGAAGCGGGAATTATATTACATAGAAACCAACAAGGGTTACAAACTGATGGCAACCGACCAATTACATTGAGGGGTTGATCGACCATACAAAGATATCTGAAATGATGGAACGTAATTTTTAAGGCTCTTGGACATGTCTAGTGCATGGACAAAAATTGACTGCACATAAGTACATTCCAAAAAGTCTCAAGTATGGTTAGTGACTTCTTACCAAGTTTATTACTTTCGAACTAGTCTTTCACACTTATATTACTTTTTCTTTCCATCTACTTACTTTCACGGCAGAGGTCGAACAAGGAGATAGCCCCAATCATAGAAGTGGTTGGCACCACCTTGTTCCGTTAAGAAAGTTGAAGAGTAGTGTCGGGCGTCGTTTTATAATCGAACTCAACTAAACATGGTTATATTATACTTAAAATTCTTCTAGTTCTGAATTCTAAAATTAAAAAAAAACGAGTGGATCTAGTCTGATTCTTGATACTGGCAATAAACTTGAATCCTAATTAAATTCGGTAGTCAAATTATTTTTAATAATCTCCCAATTAAATAAATTTATACACATAAATGAAAAAAAAAAAAACAGAAGAATCACGTAACATAATTTTGTTGATTAACAAGAGGGAAATTTTTCATGAGTTATTTTTTTTTTAAAATAATAAAAATCATCATATAATATTAATTATATGTTATTCTAATTAATGAGAAATTAAGTACGAGTATGCGACGTTAATTATAAGTATTTGAGCTAAAGATAGAGGCAGAGCCAAGATTATATAATAGGGGTGGCGAAAAAAATATTAAAGGGACAAAATATATGTATTATTTATTAATTTATTTTCAAAATTCTATGTAATTTTAGAAAAAAATTGACAATATTGCAGGAAATGTTGTATCAATTTACAGCAAGTCAAACTTATTAAAATATACTTATTAATTAATTGCCTGTCAATTTTAATAATTATTATTTTTTAATTATAAGTGCCGGCTGGTCCAGCCAGCCTCATTAATTATTAGAGGTTAATGTAATTCGAATGGTCTGGATTATAATTATTCTTAACGTGTTTGTGTTTTCGTGGCATATTATAATTAATAGTCTAGAATATTTTGTTTTGATAATGGAAAGATATAAAAGGAAAACGAAAGTCCATATTTGAAATTTATTATTCTCTCCTCAATTTCGTTTACTCCAAGCAAGAATAAAGGGCAAAAAAAAAAAAAAAGATTATAATTGATTGGTTAATTGATAACGCGTAAAAACTTTAATGATTTCTTATATTATTTAGTATGATTATTTTTATTGAAAGGTAAAAGATAACGATAGATTGATATTTAAATTAGAATTTTATCGAATTTTTAGTCTACATCGAAAAAATTGCGATTTAAGTTGAGCAACGTAGAAGTCACAAGTTGAGTTTCTTTCCAAACATCCCAAAGCCCTATCTTTAAAATTTCATTGGTAGGGAAATGCGTAGGTTGGGTATGATCATTTTTTATCCAACTCAAAACATTAATTCAATATGGTCTATTTGATCAAAAGTCAAATCAACTAAACCCGATCAATGGTTTAAATCCAACCCAACCCAAACTGATCAAGTTTGGATCGGTTTGAATTGAGTTGGTCGATTTGCGCTATTTTCATGAGAATTTGAACATTTTGCAATATTTTTAATGAGAATTAGAGCATGTGTTCAAAGTTTAAAAAGTCCACTTACCAGTAAATTTACTGAAATTATCTAGGCTTAGCCAAATATGCTCGAATTACACACAAGCAGTTTCTTAGACGCTAGAGTACTTTAATAAGCACGTTATTTAGTTTCTATTTTAATGTATGCTCGTAGTATTCATGTTCTGTAAGATTTTTCTTCGGACATTGGGTGATACAAAATATATGTGTGTGTGTGTTGCAATTTTTTTATAGTCAGAAGTTAGATCACTCATTGGACAACTTGACGTTAAAGTGCTAATCCTACAAAATAGTGAATAAATTGAGAATTGTGTACTTTTTAACTATAGTGAAATGTTGTATCTATTTAATAGTCTTACATTCACTGAACTATTGCACCATACTAAATTTAATTATGTGGCAGATGGTTTCAATAAAACTCCGAATGTTTCCTTAGTTTGTTTGGACTCCTTTTCTAGTTACTTTTACTAAAATCAGTTTAGGTTTTTCCATTCAGGTATTAATTTTTTTTAATTCATCGAGTTGGTTTGGGTTTTAATTCATAACTCCAAACCCAACCCAATCCGACCTCAAAATTGATTTTCTAACCCAATATAACTTAACCCAACCCAAATTGAACCTAAAAACCAAGCTAAACATATCGATTTGAGTTGGGTTTGTTGGTTTGAACGGCTTAAGTCGATTTTTGCTCAACACCACTGATATAGTACATAATTATGATTAATAGTTTCCTACTACAATTGTGATTTATCTTTTCTAATTTTCTTTTCTAATTTCAATAGATTTTATCTTTTAATTCTTATTTCTTATTTAGAATATGATTTCTTTTCTTTATTGATTAGAATATAATTTATAATTTCTTTTATATTAAGATTTTACATTAGTTTCCTTATATTAATAGAATTAGAGAATAATTTTGCCTATAAATACAAATGTATTGTACAATTTTGAACAACGATCAATTATTATTCAATATGTAAGACAAGATTGTTCAAATATCATTCTTATTTATTAAATAATACTTATTACAAGAATTTCATAAAGCTTACGCACCAAATTGGTATAAGAGTAAGGAAATTACCTTATTTTGATGGCCGACAAAGGTCCTGATAGCAGTCGAATTGCCGACGACGATCGGAGGTTCGACAAATTCGAACATCGAATTGACGGGATCAATGAACCCACTCACAACGTCACACATATGCTAACTGCATTGAGTTTTGAAGGAATCATGAGCCCTTTGAGAAGCAAGCTAACAAAAAATTACAGACTTTAACTGCTATGAATATTGGTTGATTTAACAAGCTTAAAACACGGCAACAGGTAGTTACAAAGTTTCTTCGAGTCCCAGCTAATTTCGAATACACGCAAGTTATTAAAGATTCTAAGAAAGTTTATCTAGAAAATATAACAGGGTCCAATTTGAAGTACAAGAAGATTTTTAGAACACGACGAACCATCAACAATAAAGCATGCAATGTGATAATAAATCATGAGAGTAATGATAACTTGATATCTAAAGCACTAGTAAAAGCTTTAAATATGAAAATTGAAAAATATTCATTTGGCTATAAATGTTCAAAAGCTAAAAGGGGGCAAAAAAACTATAATATGGAGGTATGCAAAATTTCACATTCTCTTGAATAGTACTACAAATATGAGATTATATGTAGCGTGGTAAAGATTGACGATTGTCATGTACTTTGGGAACAATGCTACTTATATAAATCGAGATAGTAGGTTTTTGATCACGTGATGAGCAATTTGTGATTACTAGAGTTAACAAAGAGAAAAAGATTTATAAGACAGATGATAAGATTAAAAAAGATGCGTTTCAAGGTAATGAATATGTTGCAATACTACAATAGAAAAAAAAACCATGTGCAAGTTAACAACCCGAAACCTGTTGATTCCTTATACATGAAAATTGACAATGAAAATAATCGTAACGATGAAAAACACTCTGGTGAAATTATAATTGAAAATTCCAAGATCGAGTGGCACTCCAACAATGAACGAGTTAAAGATCAGAAGTGTCCAACATGAGAGGAAGAAATAAAACTTTCCAATCACGAATGAGTCAAATGTGAAGATTGTCAAATTGAGAATAAAAATTGTATCGATCTTTTCTGCAGTTTCAGTGTAAGAATTGTATAAAAATAAGGAAAACATGGACGTTGAGAATTTGAGTCCACGTACAAATTCTTTTCTGTTGAAAAAAGCATCAAAACATTATAGCAGAGGTGAGAAATGTGAAGAATTGAAAATAGTACCGGTGGAATCTACCGAGAGCGAACTCAAGGATGAGAAATCGAATCATGCTTCGTTTATGAAGGAATATTATGTATAAATTATGCATGAAAAAAATATAACAAGTATGATAGGAACAATGTTGACTGTAAACAATGCAACTGAGAATATAACGACGTTTATCGTGCACATCAAGAAATTGAGATTTCTTCAATATTAGTATTGATAGAAATTTTTTAGTATTTTCCTTTCGATTGATTGATTTTTTCTTCAAAAAAATTTGAGGACGAGTTTTATTCAAGTAGAGAGGATTGATATAGTACATAATTATGATTAGTAGTTCATACTACAATTATGATCTATCTTTTTTAGTTCTAATAAGTTTTATCTTTTAATTCTTGTTTCTTATTTAGAATATGATTTCTAATTTTTTCTAGATTAAGATTTTATATTAGTTTCCTTATATTAATAAAATTAGGGAATAATTTTGCCCATAAATAATAGAGCTTTGCTACGGGTACCCAGGCGTTTACACGCCCGGTTACCCGCCCCTCACAAGGTAGAGGGGTATACGGGAACACTTAGCATTTTTCTAAATATAAATGTATTATACAATTTTGAACAACAATCAATTATTATTCAATATGTAAGACAAAATTGTTCAAATATCATTTTTATTTATTATATAAATATATTACAAGAATTTTATAAAGCTTCCGCACCAACTACTCACCAGTAAACATAAAACTTTTAGAAAGATTGATGACAAAAATTAGTTAATGTTTTGCCCCCATTTGTTAAATTCTTTTTTTTTTTTTCAAATTTATTTTTAATCACACATTATATGGAATTCATAATTTTTATCAATTTTAAACTATATATTTCATTAGTTTTTATCAAAATTTATTAATAATATGATTTTAGTTATGTGTGCGTTTGATGGATATTATTAAGGAAGAATGTATTTTAAATAGTGATATGATGAGAAATATATGGTTAAAAGGTAAGAAAAAATTATTGATGTAATACGAAATATTATTTTATTGAAAAATATATGGTTGAAAATGAGTTTTGAAATAATATATTTTCAAAGAATGTATA